>OMLM01008142.1:16672-28201 GCA_900302695.1 Helostoma temminkii
TGTGGATGTTGGCCGCCATAATTTCCATTCAAAATGCTTTAGGAAGTGATCTCTTTGTGGCCAAGATGAACAGGAGCAATAATAACAAGACAAAAAATGTGAATAACCTTTGAAAGTCAAATATTATATCAGAAAGAAGGACTCTATCTTATACTCTGTTATTCAAAAGCTGTCAAAAAGCTAGTGGAACAGAGGATAACCTCAACAAGATGACTTTTCCTATCTTCTCTTGCCACTGTTAGAATAACCCTAGTGTTGGTGAGAGGCAGATGTAGACAGCCACATGTCTGTTCTGATGTAATTGCTGTGCCCTTTATTTGTACCTACTTTTTACTTTACTATGTGTGCGGAGGATGTGATTTTGCATTGCACTCCACTTCCCAAACTATCATTACCTGTTGAAACCAATGTGGTGGCAAGCGAGTATTTTGTCTCTGCAAGACCTGTGGCCCCCTCAGCATGGACGTATTTCATTACTAGTCAGACAATTCATAATTCAGCTCCACTTGTTTTAGCTCTCGTGAGTGTTACTTTAATTTGTATCTTGCTATGTAAGTAGATTTGGGAAATACAGTTAAAACACACTTGACATGAAATTGAGTTTTTTTTTAATTGCACAACTGAATCTACTACAGAATTTTTTAAAAATAAATCTGACAAGATTAATTTAAATAGATGGTCTTCATAGTAAAATGTTAATAATAATTAATTAAACATTCATTTTTAATTTTCTATTTGGCACAGACATTACACAAGATTATAGTCTCTTTCCCCTCTCACTTTCTGTACAGACTTACAAAGACATGCATTCAGACCGAACATTTGAAAACATGATACACTGAAGATATTCTTGCTGTTAGCTATGTGGTTGGACATGCAACATGGCGCCTATATGCCTGTGAACCAAAATAACCATTTATTTGTATTATACATCTCATGTAGTGCTCTTCAGTTGCTGCATCACCAGTTTGCATCCTCACATCAGGTGTGACAGTATTAGCCTTTCCCTTGAACCCACATAATCAGGGCAGTCAGGACAGAGTTGTAGGATTTTATCAGTGTTGGAGTGTGACCTCTGTGGTCCCTCAGGTTACGCTATTTCTGTTTGGAGTGTGTGTGAACCTGTTGAAACAGTTGAACTTCAGTCTTTTCATCCCTTGAGGCTTGGAATGGGATCTGTCCGTGGTTAGATAAGAGGCTGAGGTCAAGCACATCAACGTAGTTACATGCAACAAGCATCAGCAAGACATTCAGAGCAATAACATATAATCTGTACACACACAAAGAATAAGCCCTCATACTGTCCTGTACTTTCTGTGTTTCTACTGTACAAACAAAAAGCCAGTTAGAAACTGTGTTGTCATGCTCCTGCTTCACCAGCGTGAAAGACCTGTTGGTGAATGTTCCTTTGCTAAAGCAGACACACACCCACACAACATCTTCTCATGTTGACACAAACAAGAACATACAAATTTCTGTTTTTTAATGACTATGCGCATTGTTTTACAGATTCAGTTAGCTACAGTGATGATCCCTGTTTGTTTGGCACTTCTTCACTGTGAAGATACTAAGTGTTTTTAAAAAGATAGAATCAATGCAGTTTAGTGACGCTGTTGCAGCATCCCAAGCAATCAAGAGAGCACTTTAGTTTTGCACCCTGTGTTTTATCAATTTTTATCAAATCAGTGGCTCTGTTGGGCTTCTCTGCGTCTTGCTATCTTTTTAAAGAATCATTAATCTTGTTTCTCGCCTTCCAGGATGCTTTGTTCATTTTCTATATCACTCCTGATCTACGTTCTTGTTATTCAACCATGCATCTTCTCAACTCTAGCTGTCTGTTTCCTTGACTATCTGTTTTTTTTTTCTTTTTTGTTGCTTTCTCTCTTTCACACATGCATACGGACACCTGCGTATGAGTGAATAGGGAACCATTTGTGGAATTGCAAATGATGATAATGGCATAGCTTATACACAATAAGCACTTTTTCCTCTAATCTTGACAGTTTTTCACACATTTCTCAATTAGGTTTTTAAGGAATGTGTAGTTTTTGTTTGGCGAACACAAACACTACATTTGTTAGGGAGTGTATTTAGCTGTGAATTAATACACGTCTGGTTTGATATAGTGAGAATTTATGTACAAATGACTCAAAGTACTATAAATGGAAAATTCACATTGAATGAATGAATACAACTGGGTCATTAATTTTTGGTTTTATTAGTTTTATTAAAATGAGCTGGATATCAAAATTTGGCTACAGTTTATTTGTGGTTATTTTTCATGCAAAAAATAAATAAACAAACATTTTAATAAATATTTCATGGTTAGCAATTTTGAGAATATTCTACCTTCTCTTGTCCAACATTAGTGCATACTGAATGAAATTTGGTTTTTGGACCTTTAAGTGTATAAAACAAGACATTACTTAGTGGCCATTTTGTGCAGTTTTTTGTTGTTTTACATTTTATTTCGAATTCTAGATGCTGCCGAATTAAATGATCATAATCATAAGGTCACTTCTCCAACTTTGAATCATGGCAGTTTCGTTAAGGGCGAACAGTCCACCAGGGTCTCTTTAACTTTGAAGTGATACATACATTAATGCAAAGATGTATCTCTGTGAAAACTTGTTGAATCTGTTTTCTGCCTGGCCTCAGAGTATGTGACGATGACTCACAAACACCTATCTATCCATCCCTCTCACCATCACTTCATCTAGACTCCTCCATCTCTGCCCCTGAGCTTCTGAATCAGTGCAGTGTGATGACTCTCTGATTCTGGCTTAGGGCTCAGACACACATTCTCTCTCTCATTCACACACACACACACACCCTCTGCCCCTTTGCACTGTGGGTTGAGAGTGACCCTGATGTCAGCCTTGGTGCGTGAATGGCGTCATCTGTGCAGCAGATGCTTTGATGCACTCACAGACTAACATTGAGAAGAGAAGAGATGTTCGCATTAGCATTTGAGTGAAAAGTGCTTTTTTTTCTCTCTCACTCCTCTTTCTGTTTTCATTCAGCACACTATGCAACGTAGGTGGTAAATAGTGCTGTATTATGAGTCAAGGATCACTCTGGATCCAGTGAATGAAGGTGACTCATCCTTGGAGAAACAATATCACAACCAGGTTACATGTGCATAATAGGTCCAGATCCTTGACCAGATTAACTCCCTTTAAAATCATCTGTTTTTTTTGTTGATATATTTTAATTTCAGTGACAGATTTGGTCAGTGTGACTGGAGGGATTATGCTTTACATGACTATAATGCTGTAACTCCCCTTGGCAAATCCTCTTTCCAACCATCTGTCTTTTGCCCTGCTCATTAACAGCACTGCAACAGAACGTTGTATGTGTTTTGTGTATTTTAGATGGCTTTTTTATGTCACATATGTTTGGGGAAATTTGAAATTTTAGTTTGTTGGGAATATTTGTTGTTTACTATGTTGAAAATCTTTTTTCATCCTCTGTGTTCTTCTGTGTTCAATATCAGTGCGGTCTGTCATGATTCATGTTTTTGTTTTAAGGGTTTTTCACTTCTGCCTAAATGTTTTTCTGCTTATTCATTTACCTGCCCCGTTCCTGGTTCCTATGTCTGCTCACCTACCACTGTTGTTTGCGTTCAGGTAAATCTCTCTCAGTTTTACCTAGACACACCTCCTTAATCATTCTCACACTGCCATCTGACCACGCCCCCTGTCGAGTTCAGTTACACACACGTACACACACACTTTAGAACCTCATACACAAACACACACACACACACACTCAGTCAGTTTAACTCTCTCCCTGCTCTGCTCACTGCTAAACACCATAACCACATCCACCTGTGTCACTCCCTAAAACACTTATGCTTCCTCAGTTCCCTGCTGATCTGTTAGTTCAGGTGGTCACAGTTGTGACTCATGCCTTGGTTTCCTTGCCTGGTTTCCTGTACCTGATTCCACTTGACCTTTACCTTTTTGCCCTTGTCTGCTCCTCCTTGTGCCTGGTCATCTTGTTTGCTGTTTCTGCCTGCCACTCAGTTTTGGACTGTGTTCATACCCTCATTCATGTCTCTCGAGCCTTTGTTCAACTACTTGATTTCCTGTGCCTCATACCACCAGACCTAAACCCGTCATCTGTTCCTGATCTCTCTGGATTGTGTAAGCTTTTGACTGAATTTACGCTCTGGACTCACTCCTCTGTTTGCTCCTTTATGTTTGGCTTGTGTTTCTTGATCTTTGTTATCTGTCTTGGTTTTTCAGTTTGTCCTTATTTCTTTTGCAAGTTAGTTTTGGCCTGGTTTTGTCTTCATGTCATAATTCTGGATCTGTGTTATTGCTTCTAGATTTTTGGTCTGCAGTTGGACAGACAAGCATGACAGTGTTTAATGCTACACGACCTTACATCTGTCAAAGCAGCCAACCACTCTTATGTAAAATGAAAATAAGGGCCTGCTTTAGAAAGTTAACATTTATTAAATGTGTGGAAGATTTTGTAAAGAAAACTGCAGACACTAACAGTAATTTTCTGTTTATCTGCTTTATGTGTTCGTGATTGTTTCATTTTTATTAGATTGCAAGAATGCAAGTAGCCATAAGCTAAAATGCTTGTTTTGCTGACCTCTGGGTATTTTACTTCTCTTCTTGCTGCAGTCGATGCACAACTGTGCTCCAGGTGCTCACATGGTCAGTGTGCTATAGGATTACTGATGTGTATGGTTGGAGGTGCAAAATTAAATACTGCTTATCAACCTCATAATTATTTGCTCTGCTTCATACTCTATAACCAGATGCATACTAACACTGATTCTCCTCAGATGTAATTTAGCTTAGAACTACAGACTGACATGCCGATACAGGTGACACTCTTACACACCTTTCATGCACAGAACGGTACATAAACCACCCCTTCACCTTGTTTCTCATTACAGCAGTCCTTAGCGCTCATGCCTGTTGATCCTCTTTACTGAAACCTACACTTGTTAATGACGAACAGAATGAGAGACATCATTAGCCACGGGCTCCTGTAAAACTTAATTATTGCTGATAGAGAGGATGTCATGATCCTGTGATGATGACAGGGGAAAGTAAACAGATATTTTCAAGAAAATATTTTTGTGATTACGTGCCGTTTATGTTTTTTCCGTTGACACAAAAGGCATAATGTAGAAATAGACTATTCAGAAAAAACAACCAGCCACGTTTCCAGTTCAGTAGGTAACAATCTGCTGTGTCCAAATAAGTTCATTTATAATTCAGCTACAGTTTGTCAGTGAGATAACCAAAGGCTCAGTTCAGGTTGAGTAGCTGTGAATGGCCATGCTCAGAAACATTAGGACGAGCTGAATAATTAGTTTCTGTGGTGGAGCTGAGAAACCTGTGTTCAGCCAAGCACATGTGGCTGTGGTGCTGAAAAGACAGTATATTTCCTTTTAGTTGGAGAATTACAGGTGGTAGGCACCCTGTCTAATAACTAATAAATATTACTTTTGTAAAAAATACTGTTCAGGCCATGACTTAGGTAAGATTTATGTAATATTTGTCTCTATAAGGAAATACCTTATTTCTCCCTCTAAAGCACCTAGAGGCATCTTAAAATACCCTGCATCAGACAAAATTCTGTGTTCAGGTAATGTAGTAATGCAGTGATGCCATTTGAGAATTTTACAAAAAACAGTAATAATATCCAATACATTACAGCTCAAAACTGGTTATAGATATCATTTTGTAACCTACATCATTAACATTCATCACACTATCATTTTCTCCTGTTTCAACAGTAAAACTTACCAACTCAGTTTAAATGATGCATGATGTATTCTGTATTCTGATGTATTCTACAACATTCAAACATGTGCCTTTGCACAGCTTTGTGAAAGTTTGATGATATTACCAGTGGAATAAAAGAGAATCAACAGAAGGGAAGGAGAAGAAATAAATGTTTGTTTTTCATATTAAAAGTAATATAGTTTGTGTCTTTATGCTGTTTTTGCATGTTTTATTGACTTATTTTACTGATTATTGATTATTATGAACACAGAATTATGTGCTCCTGCACTGCTTATATTGTTCATTGTTTTTGTGCACAATACCTGTCAACTGTCATCTGGCTACTGTCAACCTGTAGAGAGAAAAATCCAGAGAGTCACAATGAGTCAGATGAAAAGAGTTGAGTTGCTGCATGTTTTTGTTTCACTTTGACACATTGACAGGTGGCAAGCTGAAATATTGCAAATTCCTTGTTCCTTCTTTCTCATCCTCCTGTTGGCAGCTGTGGTACCTGAATGCTTCTTTTTGTCAGTTACTGGGCATCACCTCAGTTCTGGGGACAATTTAAAGTCATCTGTACAGTGCTGTTTCTCTATTGGCTCTTTTGCACTTTTTAGTTAGTACCTCTGGTCAGACTTCACTGATCTCCCCCTCCACATAAATCAGTGAATTAACTAAAGCCTGAAAAGTGCCTTAGTAGCATTAGCTGCGGATGGTTTAGCATACAGTAGCCAACATTTCTGTGGCGTCTCGCACCATTAGCCTGCCAGTTTCGAGCCATTAAGCTCCCAGCAGCTCAGCTCTAACCTGCAGCAACAGCTGGGAGAGCTAACACACCTGCTACTGCAGCTTATGCAATGACAGATCCCTCTACATGTTGAAATGCTCAGCATATTACATTTATACAGAGTCAAGCCTCGCTCAGTGTGTCAACACATGCTGCAGAGTGCAAACCAAGAGCAGCAAGAGACAATGAATTACCTTGACATACACTACACAGTATATATGCCGATAAATGACTAACATGTCCCTGCGTCATTAACACAGAGGAACAGATTGGCTCTTTAGATTACAGACGTTGTGATTATGTAAGACCACTATGCTGAGGCGCTGTGGACATGAGGCAGCTCTTCAGTCAAAAATCACAATCTGTCTGACTGTTAAGTAGTAAACAAGGTTGTTTTAGGCTGAGCAGATGTCCCAGGCTGACACAGCCTGTGGTAATTTCACACAGATTGCTCTCAATGGAAGGAAATCCGTGCAAATGCATTTTTAAATGTTACTACTATTGCCAGATGATTGACTGCTGTTTAGGAGTCTGAGCTAGTGAGTTATTTTTAGTGTCGCCAAGTGTCACTGTCAGGCTCAGAGCAGATTTGTTCCAGTGTCCCAGTGCTTTCTGTAAATGTGAAGTGTTATTGTACATATATTTGATTATTTCTTTAACTATAATTTAGCAGAAAAATTAAGCTTAATAGCTTGGATTGTACTTTTTTTGTACATACATTAGCTTTGGCCAAATGAGTCAACAACTATTACAAATAATAGTAATTTTCAAGATTTGTTTAGCTAACACACCTTTAAATGTGTATAATGTGCTGTATGTTTAAAATATTATCACAGCTGTTTATTGATAATTTGTTCATTACACCTGTAAGTCTAAAAATCTAATTTAATTATTGGAATATTAGAGCAAAGAGTAGATAGATTAGATAGTATTTTATTATGTATTTTATATGTTTTGTAGCAGCAACAGTTTATTGACCTTATTTATAATTTGAATTATTCCCATTAATGAAGAAAGACAAAAATGGGTAAATCTTATATATGTCAGTTATTAATTATGAGTTATGTTCCTATTGTGACAAGTGACATTCATTTTTCCATGGGTTAATGGACTGGGCAACAGACTGCATGAGTGGGAGAGTCTGAATTATCATTTATCATTTATTATCTGGTCCAAAATCAAGCAATTTGTTCAGACCAGACCAACTGACCAGAGGATTAGGAGTAAGCCAGAAAATAATCTTTTCGTATTATACGTACTTACAGCGAATTCTGTCATGTTCTTAAACTCATACTTGAATAATCAGAAATCAGTAAGTCTGAACAGCTAGAAAATCTTAGGAATTGCATAAAGTGCTGATTAAATTACAAATATCAAATTGCAATCTGCAGTTATTGGTCTTTTGCCTGGTTATGTAAGCTAGTGTGTTAGCTGATGAGTTTTGGAGCTCATTGTTTTCTGCCATATAGCTATTGTCCCAAGACACGAAACAGTAATGGGAAATTTGACAGTAGTAATGATGTGAAACACTAATAGAATCCCCAGTGGTAAAGAGATTCATTACTATGACATTTGGCTGTTAAACAACAAAAAATGTATTATGTCAGAACTTATTTATGTCTCTTAACATTGCCTGGCGAATGCATACCATGTAAGCATGAGTGTGTTATATGATGTTTTGCATAAAGGTGAATTCATTTTTTAAAGTCAGTATGTCTTGTTATTGTCATCTCATGTTTATGTCTCTACAGCTTCAGTGCACAGGGATATAATACACCTAGTGTCAGACAGTCTCTTTTTACTGTTGTTGATGAGGTGTGCAAATGAAAACATCACACATTGCTTACATGCAGCATGTCTAAATGCTAAAGTGTGAAGAGCATTGTTTGCACGACTGTCCCCAGGCTGTGCTGCAGAGGGAAGGAAAACACTCGACTCTCACTAAGTCTGCTTCTCCACACCTCAGTTTCTTTGCCCTTGTTATCTGTCATGTGGCTCTACTTGTGTCTGAAAATGGCCACCTTACCAAAACACACTCAGTGGGGCATCTCTGTAGCACAGCCACCAGCTGACTTCTGCAAATGCCTTCCTCTGTTACAGCAGAACCAGCCCTGCACAGCAGTGGGTACAGTAGGGTGCAGTTTAAAAGGTCTGAGCCAGTGGGGCAATAAGAGGCAATTTGTCTCTCTCAGTTGGCATTTTGTTGTTGATCCTGGCTTATAATCCTCAGGCTAGATTTGCTCAAAGGCCTGCAACAAAAAATAATTGTCACTGTCAAGCAACCTGTCACTTTTGTAATGATTGTCAACAAAATGTCAGAAAACATTACGAAAAAGCCCATCATAATTACCAGACCCCGAGGTAAAGCTTGCAATTGTTTTTTCTGACCAACATTCCAAAACAAAGCCAAAAACATGTTTAATTATTGTTTAACTAAAAAAAAAAGGTTTCTGTCTTTTTCAGTATTGGCTGCATTTTTGCATTTGTCATTTGGGCAAAAAAATGGTGATATTCCAGATATCAGGTGAACAAAGGCTTTTCACGAACATCGAATCAAACTTTTCGCTCTCTGTAACACTATACTTAATTCCAGTTAGAGTAAATACCCTCCCCTGTGTGGTTTCCTGATTAAAGCTTAATGTTTATTAGAGTGATTATGTAACACAATGTGTGTGTTTGTGTTTTTATGTTCATACCTTACTTTATATTAGTGTGTGTTCTGCAGGATGCATGATGAGTGCATCTTCGTTTTGCTTATTAACTGTGTGGCTCATTAAAACCCACTTGCGGGCTGACAAGGACAGAAGCCTTCTGCCAAAATAAACCCAGAAGACCTGGAGAGGAAAGGGAGCACAGGAGGAGGAAACACATGTGAAGCAATTAAGAAGATGGAGAATATTTAGAGAGTTTCAGCATAACAGTTGGGTCAAACTGCTCTAGTGCTAATAAAGTTAAGGAACTGTGAAAAAATTATAAGCGCAGCAGAAAGCAACATAACATCAGTGGACTACCAATGATTAAAGCCTCTGGCTCATTTCAGCCCACACAGCCAGTATGTTACACACGGGACACATGGTTTCAAATCTTGTTTAGGCTAAAGAGTCAAAGAACTAAGGAAGAAACAGATCCTCAGCACACTAGCCTCAGTTTTTCCATCCTAGTGTGACCAGTACATTTGTTATGCAGTGTAATTGAAGCTAGATAATCCTGAAGATAAACAGATATTGTTATTCATCTTGCTTATCAACATGCACCACATGCTAATTATGGCCAACCTTCTTGCGAAATGTTAATTAATGGGCTTAGTTCATGTGTGGATGAGAATTAATGCTTTTTTAATAAGGAAAATTGAAGTTTGCTGAAATCAAAAGGTGCTTGTTATGACATTTTCCAAGGGGATGGAAGTCTGACTTTTAACTTTTTAATAAATACAAAAGTCCTCCAGTTAGGGGGCCTGGTAAACCACTTGTTTTCACAGTGTAAAACAATCCACTAATCACAATAGAATATAATGATGTTGCACATCAAATTAAACAGCAGAACCTGGGCTACAAGGCTACATAAATCAAACACAACTCAAATAACAACTACATAAATTACAGAGAGTCACATACCATATTTCTCAGGGGTCAAATTAAAGAAAGAAATTTTTGGGGGTGTAAAGACAAAGTATAAAGACTTAAAAGAGAAATGAAGACATTAAGCCAGAGGTTTATTGAGAAAATGAGGTGTGGGCTTTTGGGCTAACATTAAAGTTTTATTAAATTAAGAGGAATTTAGTGAATCTCATTCAGGGGAACGGAATAGAGAGCTCTTGCACCTGAGGTCTTCGTCTTTAAAAGAAGTACAAAAAGAGGGAGGAGGTGCAAATAATGAGGACATTACAGATGAGAGAATTGTCAGAGGAGAAGGAACAGTTGGGGAGTTATTGAAAGTATTGTGAAGTAGGAAATAGCAAAGATGGATAAATTGGAGAGTAGTGGGGAAAATATTACAGCATTGTCACTTCTACACATATAAGCTCACAGGAAAGTAGAGCAAAGATGTACATCTGTGACCTGCAGGGCTTTTTTTCCTACAGGGTGGAAGGAGGAGGAAGGTGGGAAAGCAGCAGGAGACAAAAGGGGAGGAGAGTGCAGTTTGTAATGTGTTGTCTCATGTCAAAAGGGTAATCCCCACCGGGCTGCAAAGAACAAGAGGAAGAGCAATAATCAGGGCACGATGGAGATGAAGCATAATTGAAAATCTACACACACATGCAAAGATTTGCTGGGTTACTGTAAAGATGGCATGACAACAGTGTGTCAGTATAGTGCATGATCACACTTGCACATGTACACGTGTGACTCGCACTGTGGTTGGCAGTGTTGGTGTGTTCTCCAAGTTGTGCATGTGCGTGTATCTCCTGCTGGGCCGTATGCTGTGTGTGTGTGGGCGACCCGCCCTTCTCTCTGCCAACTGCGTCTGCTGTCTTTCTTCACATTCGGTCCTTCAAAACATTATTTGGTCTTTTCTTTATTTATTTATTCTTCCTGATGCAAAGTCAGACAAGAAAAGGTTATCTTGTTTGCAGACATCTATTCATAGCTTTTGTCAGTCATTTGTGTTTAATAACGTTTTGATGTAAGGATTGGTGCACATCTATTTTGCACAGGGTTGATACAAATAGTATTGTGTCTGTGTTTTTTAACTTTCAAAGCAATTATGCCTACAGTGTAGGACAATAAGCTATTTAAGCTTTACTTCCTGGGGTGGTACATTTTGACCTAGCAATAAACACAAACTGGGACATGCTAATGGAGGTGACATGAATGTTGAATTCTGAAACTATCTTAGAAAATTCGGTCTCTTAAGCAATATTACACTGGCAAATCTGGCACTGTTGTGTATGTTGTGCAGGAGCTGAGGTAAAAGGCAAACTTCATTATCCATGTGGCAAAACACAAATGTGATCATGAGCTTTGGGTAAAGACTGCAATAAGGAGA
>OMLM01008142.1:28501-40648 GCA_900302695.1 Helostoma temminkii
TTTCCAAACTACAACACATTATTAAGTATGATCAGTTTGCTATGTATTCAGTCACCTGGTTTTAGCCAAAATATTTTTTTGTAAAATTCTGTCTCAGTTGGGTTACATGCACACACCAAACACACAAACACACTAATACATGCCCTAGAAACGTCAGTCTGAGCCAGTGCTTGGTGCTGCAGTTACCGAAGAGAGGAGTTGCTGAGAAAGGTGGACTCTTGAGGAGTTTAGCCTCTCTGACATGTTTACCTCTCTCGGGCCAACGTGCTGTGTTATTATGACCCACTATACTACTGACACTAACCTAGTTTGATCCCAGTTAAGCTGAACTTTGGGGAAATTTTACGTAGTACTAGTTAGAATTTTTATGTTTTACATAAACAATTCACAATTTTATGTGTGATACCACATGTCATAATCCAGGAACCTCTCCAGTCTGTCCTCCTTTTGTCAGATACAAAAGTCCACTGACCTGAATGAAAGGTTTTGAATTGCTCAATTCTTATCCAACTCCCCACTCAGACAACAATTGGAGCTTTTGTCTGTACGATTCATGTCTATGATGCTTTTTTTATTATTCCAGACACAAACTCACTCTTTGCTGGATGTAATTACTGAATGAATGGAAGCTAATTTACTGCAGACAGACTAATGATGGTGCAAGATCCTGCACCCCACTGAGGTGAAGTGTAGAAGATGAACAGTCATAAAACTCTCTGCTCTCTCAGTAGGTGAAAGACTCAGAGCAGGCTGTTGGGAACTGTTTGAAATGAGGAAGCACACCACAGAGCCTAACCTGATTTAAGAACTTAATGGCTGCCTAAGATCAGCACCTCACTGCTGAGTAATTTCTTAAAGCTCAAATTGGGCTTTGCCGTTGATGATTAATGTGCATAACAATGCCTCAGAGTGCATGTAGATTATGGATAACAGAGGTGGTTCAAGTTTTGTCGTGTATCCACATCTTATTTGAATGTCACTGTGTCTCTTCCCCTGGCATTTAACAAATCTGAAATTGAAATCAATGTTAATTTTGTTGCCTGACTCATTAATAAATGAGAAGATTAAGCCTTGATTTTGTATTTACTATTAACTTAATTTACAGATAATGAAAACGGACTAAGCTTATACCTGTGGGTCATGTATGTGCAATCCTGTAAAATCCGTAGTAATCTAAAGTACTGTATATCATTGCAGTCATGATAATCATTACACCCTCTTTCCATTCCCTTTTCTTTACTCTCATTCTTCATATTTTTCTGAAGTTCATCACTTTTCAGCAAGTTATGCAGTTAGTTTTCTTTGTCGTTTAGTCATCACAGCAAAGACTACTGACCAGGGACATAAGACTTGCTTTGCTGTCATAAACACAGTTCTCAACACTGTGTACAATAGATCCACACTCATAGACACAAACGCACACAAATGCACACTGCAGGTGTGTCATGTCTTAATCTGCCTCCAGTCTGTGGTGTATGTATGTGTGTGTGTGAAAAGTATTTGGTCAGCAGGAGCAAACAACACTCTGGAAATAGAAGTGTTTGCATTTTCCTGCTACTCTACACTGGATGCTTCTCTTTTTGCTCAACATTTCTGTCCAAAAATGAAATATTCAGTAAGTGGTACTTAAAGCTGCTGTAATCAGTACATGTATATTATCCTGGGGTAATAACTGTAATGTGAAGTGTGTCACTTGTAGTGAATATGCCACATAAAATTACATATAACACCACTCTGCAGTTTCCTTCATCTCAACAGAGCATTTAAACATAAAATAAAACATAACATAAAACAAACAAATCATTGTTTGTGGACAGCTGGCCAGTGACTCGCTTTGGTTGATACGACTCATCTCAGTTTTTTCCTACCTACTCAGCACAAGTCATCCTACTAGCTGGTAAGCACAGTGGAACATTTAGCTGTTAAATAGCTATTTTACTGTAATCTAGGCTACTCTATATGTGATTGATAAGGATATTATATATGTACTGTTTGTGTGTGCTTTTCCCAAGTGTCCAAAAATCCTTCAGCCTTTCATAGCTGTTTTTTATTTGTTTTTTTATTATTGTTCTCAATCACTAACGGGCATTTTTCAATACTGAAGCCACATTTTTCGAAACGCTTCACACAGTCTGCATTCCCAACATACCTCTTGGCCAAACAGTTGATCTCACCTCAAAAACTCACTCACTCATACGTGTCTCAAAATAAACTTGCTCACCAAAAGGCTGGCAACAGTTCTCACTCAGAAACCATAAATCTGTCACTTACAACGCACCTACAACAAACATAACATAACATATGATTTTACCTTTTAAGTTTGACTGTTTTTTCACATCATTATTACTTCGCATTGTGAAATTATGTCATAAACAGGGATGAATCGAAAATGCATCAATTTGCCTCAGTAGCCTTTATTTTTTACTATATTCTTGTTTGGAAGATTTTACTATATTTAAAATTAAAATGGTGACCAACAACATATATTAAGGTCCTTTCCCTCTTTTGCATTTGTTCTCATCAACATCACATCTTTTGTCTTCTCTGGCAATGCATTTTGAAAAATCTAATCTACTCTAATCCATGAGAAGAAATGTCTCCGCACCCCTCATTCATGGTATCAGAGACCACCACTCTTGGCCTCTTCTTTGCCCTCAATGCATTGTCATCCTCCCTGCCACTCTTCTTCCCCTACCAAACTGTCTTCCTTGATGCATGTTTCACTCACTCTGAAGCCATCTACTTTTACTTAAAAATCATAACAAGACCAGACAGGACAGCTGGGTAGGCATTTAGTCAAAATTGCAATTAGCTGTATTTCTATATATTGTAAATATTCTGCTAAAATGTTCTTCACATTTCTATGTGATAGCAATGCACAACCTTTTCCAAAACACTATTCTGACTATGTTCCTAACACTTTTAACAACAATGTGTTTTTAAAAATATGCTGAAAATATAAAGTGTGTTCCAGGTGGTGCAGTATGAGTAAAAAAAGAGTTCATGAATTTTAGAAGACGTGGTCACTGAATGCATTTTGCATGAAAGCAATAAAAAGTGATTCACAGTTTGGTCCACATAGACTTTTGATTTACTGACCAATGTACGTCAGAACAGAAAAACTGTAATGCTTTTAAAGGTTTATCAGACAGCACAGCACTGCACATTGGTTTGTAAAAGTCAGACAGTATTGTAAAACTGTTGAAAGTTATCACGACCCCAGCTATTTTATCTATCATCATGACAAATGCAAGATTAATAGTACTGCAGAGTAAGCCTTGAGTGGTTGTAAATACGTGACATCTAAGTTTTTGTGACGGTTTTAGCACTGCTTTACATTTCTTTTGTAGCAAAAACCGTATGTGATAAATTAAAAGAAAGAGCCCTTACTTTGTTGATTGTTGGTGAAGATAATATAAATAGCATGACATAAAAAAATTAAGACACTGTTTTAATCAGAAATACCCTTCAAGGCTAATACAAGCCTAACTGGCTAAATTATAAATATAGTGTTAATGAGCACTTTGGGATAATCAAGTCAGGCAATTGAATTTATCAGACTAGAGTTTTATGAATAATTTATAGCAGGTGTGTGTGTGTAATCATAGACAGACTGGTAAACAGTGTGTGTTTGGTGGTAGACAGCAGCCAGGGAGCTGACCTATTCCTCAGATTGGAGGTGGAGGCAGCTCAGTGTTTAATGTCACCCCTGGGGAGGGATCACAGAAGGGGGGGAGGATAGATGAAGCAGATTTTAACTGCATTTTTTTATTATAATTTTAAAAATACATATTTGTGTCCCTTACCCTAAATGATGATAAACAAAACTGGCAAAAGGTGCTACGCACTGGCTTTGCTTCAGTGAAAGTGAATAACAACCTGTTGACTTGTTGACTGCATGAGGCTTCAGCTCATTGATGCATCATTCACCTTGACCTAAAAACTACAACTGCTAGATGCTGAGAGGTCTTGAAACAGCTCACAGCAGAATGTGACACTAAAGCTGTCAATTTATACAGATGCAGTACATACTGAGAGCTGTGCTGCTTGTTAACAGTCAGCATTTCTATGACTCATACTCAGTTATTTGCTCAAATAATATTTTCATTTAATCTGAAATACAGTCGATGACAAGAAACCAGCTTGCTTTATTCAACAAATCCTCATTATTTTATAAAATAAGCTCAACATGCACTGTTTCTGGAGTTTTTGACCATGTAATAAATACTCATCTGCACTCTAGAAATTCAAGCTTTCCATTATTCTGAGCAATTTAGAAAGAAAGTAAAGACCACAGTGGTTTACAGAAACCCTGCCATATTGGTGAGAAAGTGAACCCTTCTTTTGCCTATTTACACTTTACATTCACCCTAAATGTGCTCCAGTTTTCATGTCACACAGGTATATATGTGACGTAAAGTTTAATGCTTTTAATGCGTGACATACTGCATAACTTGCACATTAGATATACATTAACTTCAAAACATTATTGCTGAAGATGTAATTGGTGGTTGATGCGAATATGCTAATGGTAGTTCTGCACATTTAAGATGTGATTTTAACTCCAACACAGTTGATACTTGTCAAGAACAACACAAGGATGAGGATTATGGTCACAGATTCAGTTTCCTGGTGCAATATGTGGGTGAAAAGAAGCTGGAGGAGAAATGCTACTCTCCATGCTACAACCTGCAGGTCTGGAATAGAAAAGAATTAATGGATTAAGTTATAGTTGGAGTAAGACTGGGGTTGATATATAGCATAGAAAATACTACTACAGAAAACTACTAATATATTAATTTATTGCAATTAGTCTGTAAAATTAGTGGTTTAGCAGGCGTTGAACAGCACTGTATGCATGGGCCCTAAGGTCTGGTACTAGAATCGCCACTGAACTAGTTGTAGCCAAACTGTAATGTGTTAGTAATATGTCTATTGGTCATTTTAAGCTACTGATACAAATGACCCATAGAGTCATATAATACTGGAGTCAGTGAAGATTTTCGGTCATCCAGGTTAAGTTTTCTGGAAGTTGAGTTGCCACGGTGTGACTCACACCCACACCCTTCCATTGAGCCTATTCATGGAAAGTGTAAAGTGAAATATCTGGAAATTTTAGCTCTTAAATGGACCACTGTGTTCACCAGCAAGTACCTAACAGTACAGTAGTTTTCGCTGAACTTTTGCTCTGCTGTTCCTTAGCGAATGAATAAAAACATTATGATTGTAGGTTGTGAAACCAAAGCAAAAAAATAACTAAAGCTAAAGATTTGAAGGTCCATTACTATGAGCATAACCTTTAACATTAAATGTAGTTGGCTGATATGTTTATTTAAAGTGGTGATAAAAGAAGCTTTAATATTAGGCAAAGCACACTACTGCTGCCTGGGAGACAAAAGTCCTTGATTGTCATGCTGTAGTTTCTTCTGTGCTGTCTTACTGAAAAGTTGAATTTCTCAGGGAAATCTACAGCCAAAAGAATTCAATTAAATTTTCCCATGTGGTGCCAGGGGTGCGATGTCATGCTGAGGTCGCCTTTGTCTGCCTCTTTCTTGATAACAAACCCTCTCTACTGCTCAACTGTGGATGTCACCTGACAGGTCTCTCTCCCTCTCCTCCTTCCCTTCCTCACCTTTCCCCCTCCTGTCATCACTCTGGTTCATCAAGCAGTTCAAGATTATGTAATGCTCTATTTAATAAGAAATGTCTCAAGACCTTTGGCTTAGTCCCCATGGATGTGTGTAGGTATTCAGGGATATGTCAGCACCGTATGTGTGTGTTATGTGGCTTTTGCAGGTGTGTAGAAACCTTCAGTATTTTACTGGAGGATATTTGGGGATTTTGTGATGGTGGTGCTGTGTCTGTGTGTGTGTGTGTGTACATGTATGTGTGTGTGTACGTGTATGTGTGTCCTTTTTGTGATCCCCATTAGCTTCCTCAAAGTGGTTGAAAGCTTTTTTACGGCGTGTGCACAAAACAATAATGAAAGCAATAGCAAATTAAAAGTGAAACAAAAAAGGCATCACATTTTAACTTATAATCACCTGATGCAGTATATATCTTGCACCCCCATTGTGGGGTCTGCTGTTATATAATATAACATATGATCCATGTTTCCATAACTTGTTTATCCACCCTCTCATTCTCCCTTTCCTTTTTGAATCCTGCTCCAGCTGGTTGCCCACTTCTTTTGTCTCTTGATGCAAATGTGCTGATGCAGGCCTGACTACTTTGCACCCCGTGGTGCTGCCATCTCCAACAGCAACAACACAAGGGACAACCCTTCCTAACCGTTGCTGCGGGTGACTCATCTCACACCAACACCAAAACAGGAGGAGGAGGAAAATAGGAGGCAAAAAAACTCCTGCTTGCATTGTCACTTTTTTGATAATTAAACAAACCAAGCAGTTGGGGATGCTCCACACAAGCTCACACACTTACACACACACACACAGAATCCCAAGTGCATCAGGAGTGGGAGGACATCAGTGGGACACCTTATACCATTCTTGCATTTTAACTGCATGCTCCCTATCTCTCAGTTGTCTCTGTTTTTGATCCTTATTTTGGTTTTCTTTGTCTATACCTCACTACTCCCTTGTCTTATTTTTACAGCACATCTCTTTTCTGCTCATTTTACTGTCCTTTTTTCCACTCTTTGTTTTCCACCACACTGCCCCCCGCCTTCTCTGTAAGCACAGAAGCCCTGTGGCCTCATTAAGCTGTCACTGATCCCTCCTGCCATGGCCAAGCCTGTCGGATCATTAGTCAGCCCTGTCTGAGACGCCCAGCCTGACAAGAATAGATCAGCCCAAACCCGCAATCCTCTAATATTCTCTAAATGTCTCGAACACAATCAAGTCAGCTCAGACGTCATTGCCACCACCGTGTCAAATGATCAATTGTTTGAGCCACTGCATATTAAGTGATGAAGCGACGAAAAGTGTGAAATAATCATACATTCATATGTGGGCTGCATATTTGAACATTTGTGTCACGGGTGGGTTGATTACGTGTATCATATGTGAGGATATGTATTTCTACTACATTTTATATCCTCATTATTTTTTATTATCCAAATGTCACAATGGGCTATCGACGTGTCTAAGCAATACTGCATGGGACAACGAGTGCATATTTTTAATGTGCATATTTGAATCTTGAGTTATGGTGAGAAGAGCACCAAAAAACATAATGGATTTTATTCTATTATAACAGGCCTAGATATTAAGCTTTTGCCAAAAAAGGGCACAAACATAGCAATGGCATTAACACCATTTTTTAAATTGTTTGTTTGTTTGTTTGTTTTTATGTTTTTTTTTACAAGCTAATCCATCAGTACAACAGTTGAATCAATATCATAGTAACTACTTTGTTGTTCTGTGTGTCTTTACATGTCTTTAAAAGCTCAAATGGAAAGGTAGAGCTACTATCCACTGAAAGATACTGTAAGATCCCATAGGGGTTCCTTATTCCAGTTCATGGTCCTCACATTTATTTGGCACAGTTAGGCACACAGATCTACTGCCTCACATAAAACTAAATATTCTGAAAAAGTGTGTGCAATAGAAATAAGTACAAACAAAGATAAAAACTTAAAAGAGAAATTTATGTCAAAATAACAAGGCAAGCAATAGGCTGTCACGATTGCCAGCTTGACTTCCAGAAATAGGGCTTTTATTTTGGTATTCTTTTTCTCCCTCCCTACCTGCTCATCTGTCAACTTCATCATCATCATCTGAATCATTTTCACCTGTGGTTATTGACAGAGCAGCGGCTCTCCATTACTCAAATTGCCAGATTGTCTTGACTGTGTGCTTGACTCTCCATCCTCCTTGCAAAAACCTAGTAATCCTGAAATACCTGTGTACCAGACTTGTTGTTGCTGACTTCCCCTCTGCCTTACCCTCAGAAAGACCTTAAGTTTTCTCTGACTGTCTTTCTGGTATTTGGACCTTGTTTTTTTTCCCTGGACCTCAGCTTTACTCTTGCCCCTGTTTGTTTTACTGACTGTGGACGACTGTGTGTGTTTTAATTGATTTCACTGCCTTTTTGCGGTGTGGATTTTCCACACTCTCTGACAGAACAATCTGGCCAACATGAACCCAGCCAGTAACAATTTCTTTGAGTGGCAAAAATGTGTAGAACAAGCACTGAATTCTCACATGGCTAGTCTGGGCAATGCATGCACTAAAAACAGATCAGCTGCTGAAGCTGCAGCGGCCGCCTCTCCTCCACCAACCCCAGACCTTATAAACAAAATATTTTCAATTCAATTCAATTTTATTTAAGATACTTTTTGAACTCCTACCTTCAGCCTTTCCCAACGAGAGAGCCAAGGTAGCTTATGTTGTGTCTCTACTCACGAGTCGAGCACGACGCTGGGGAACAGCAGAATGGACTCGGCATGTTGACTGCTATTATTCTTTTCAGGACTTCAGGGATGAATTAACTTTGAGTCTATGATCCAGCCAGTCCTGCAGTTGAAGCTTTTCACTCCCTACTAACCATGGCTCAAGCATCCAGATCCCCCATAGACTATATTATTGATTTTAGAACTGCAGCAGACAGTGGCTGGAATGAGGCCGCCCTGATCATTGCATTCTACTGGGGGCCCTCTGATAACATTAAGGATGTTCTAACCTCCCATGACCGACCCAAAGACCTCCAGAGCTTCATGGAGTTAGCTACCTGGCTGGCTTTCTAACCTCGAGGCTGCAGTGCTCATGCAATTGGGTCACACCCATCTCAACTTGGAGGAGTGTGACAGATGCTTCAGGGCTAAACTCTGCCTATATTGTGGTGGACAAGGACACAAGGCTCTCTCTTGTCCACTAAAAGGCAGGGCTCAGCACAATTCGTGAGGTCGTTGCTGAGCCATTCCTTAGTTTCACCATCCACTTCCCGCTCACTGACCTTGGCCCAGCTCTTCTCAAAGAATTTCTCCCTCCAGGTTCCAGTATTCATTGATTCCAGTTCTGACAGTAACATTGATTGATTCATTGATTTTAGTTACCTACCAAACCTTTACACCACTCACTCCAGGTCCAGTTACTCAAGTTACTCTCCGGACCACACTCTTACCATCGATGACCATTCTAAAGAGATTGAGTTCCCGGTCAACCAGTCGCCTCATCATCCAGTGGTACTGAGTATTTTTTGGTTGGAGGCCACTTCTCTTTCTCCTCATCGGCCATATGACTGCGCCATTGACCTCCTTGTCACCATCTGAGCAGGAAGCCATGAACAATTACATCTCTGAGGCTTTGAGGGCAGGCCTCATTCATCCTTCTTCACCTCTGGTGGGGGCCGGTTTCTTCTTTGTCGGTAAGAAGGATAGAGGATTATGTCACTGCAATGACTTTCGAGGTCTCAATAATATTACTGTGAAAAACCTCTGCCTTCAACACTCCTGCAGGGCGTTATGAGTATTTAGTAATGCCCTTTAGCTGGCTCACCAATGCCCCAGTCAAAACAAAACTTGCTCAATGATGTGTTGGGAGAATAAATATATATATATATATATATATGTTTATCTTGACAACATTATTATCTTCTCCTCTTCTGAGACCAAGCATGTCCCTCATGTTAGGGCAATTCTCCTCTGTCGCCTACAGAATCAACTCTTTGTAAAAGCTGAAGTGTGAATTTAATGTTTCCACTGTGCTATTCTTGGGATTCAATATTTCAGCAGGTCATATCCAGATAGATCCTGCAAAAGTCAAGGCAGTTACCTCTTGGCGTTCCCTTGAAAACTGCAAACAGGTACAGATGTTTCTGGGTTTTGCTAACTTTTATAGGAAGGGTCACAGCACCATTGCTGCCCCCCTCCATCGACTCACCTCTCGCAAACAACATTTTTCATGGGATTCCAAGTCTGAACAAGCCTTCCAGGCTCTCAAGAAGAGTTTTGTTTTTGCCCCCATCCTCACTCTCCCTGACACAAGGGTCGGCACATCTGTCGTAACACTCTGCCCATGATAACAACCTCCAACCTTGTGCTTATTTTTCCAGGCGACTGTCACCTGTCGAATGCAACTACCGCATTGGGGATTGTGAGCTGCTAGCCAATAAACTGGAGTGGATACACTGAATAGAGGGGGCCAGTCAGCAGTTTTTGTGTCCTCTGCTGGCACGTTGGGTCTTGTTTTTTGATTGCTTCAATTTAATAATCTTTTCGACCAGATGCAAAGAATGGCAAAGCTGACACACTCTCTCGTATCCACAGCCATGATGACCCTGAGAAACCAGCTTTCATCCTACCTCCATCAGCTCGGTTGGGAGCCGCTCTGAAGGGAATTGAACAGGAAGTTTTGGACACACTCCTCCCCGAGCCTGGGCCCTCCTCATGCCCCGATGGTAAACTGTTTGTACCAGAAAGGCTCAGGTCCAGGATTCTTTAATGGTGTCATGTGTCTCGCTTCTCCTGCCACCCGGGGGTCACCAGAACCCAACAGCACTTCTGGTGGCCCACCGGTGAAGCTGACACCAGAAGTTACATCTCTGGACAAAACTTCTCATAAGAGACCGACTGGTCTCTCCTGCGGCCTCTCCCAGTTCCCCAGCCGCCTTGGACCTACATCTCTGACATCTTCACTGGACTTTCCCCTTCTTGAGATAACACAGTCATTCTCACTATTGTTGACAGATTCTCTAAAATGGTTAATTTTGCCCCATTACCAAAACTCCCCTCTGCCAGAGAGACAGCGCTTGCCTTAATCCAGCATGTCTTCCAATTAAAATGGTCTCCCATGGATGTAGTTTCTGATCGTGGATCACAGATTGTGGCAAGATTCTGGACCGAGTTCTGCCTTCTCCTGGGCATCTCTATAAGCCTCTCCTCTGGCTTTCATCCCCAAACTAACAGCCAGATGGAGAGACTTAATCAACAACTCAAGACCTGACTGCAGCTGTTGTGTGAAAAGGACCCCAACCTTTGGGCTGAAAATGTGGTTTGGGTGAAATATGCCCATCCTCCGCCACAGGTATGTTGCCATTTGAAGTTGTCTATGGTTACTCACCACCCTTGTTCCCAAGCCTTGACACCCAGGTCCAGGTACCTTTAACCTCAGCCCCCTGGCGTAGAGCCCATTTTATGCTGCTCCGGTCAGCCCGTCGATACAACACATGGGCCAATAAGCACTGCGGCTCCTGCCTACCAACCCAAACAGAAGGTTTGGCTTTCTACCAGGGATCTACCCCTCAAGACTGACTGCTGCAAGTTGGCTCCACGATTTATTGGACCTTTTCTTATTTCCAAGGTCAATAACCCTGTTGCTGTCCATCTCCACTTACCTCAACCATTATGAATTCATCCCACATTTCTTGCCAGCACTCACCAGTCGGAGGCTTTTCTGTGAAGATTGCTGCAGTTTTTTGTCTAACCTACTGTTTCTCAAGTTCCCCAGCTGCATCAGTGTTTGAAGCCTCGGATACACACACCTAGTGCTCTTCCCAGTCCAATTTTCTTAGTTTCTTACTTTATCCTGCCACTCATGCTTGTCTCCATTACAGACTCTCCAAGGTTCCCTACTTCTGGGACCCCTCAACAGATCTACCTACATTATTATATTATCATTTCTTGTAAAATAAATATTTCATTTTGTATAACACCTGTGCTGGCATTTTAATTGGGTTCACTGCCTTTTTGAGGTGTGGATTTTCCACACTCTTTGACATAGGCAGTACAAAGAGTACCCATGCAGCTGAACCTGGTTTCTCTCCTTGTCTGTGCAGGAAGTACAGCAAATGAAAAACATAAAAATAGAAAGGACTGGTCATGATAAGTGAAGTTATTTTTGTTGAAGAAAGGGAATTTAAGTTGAGAGTGGTACTGTAGGTGGTTCATTTGTTGTACTTAAAGTTATTGTGCTGTGGAAATAAACAATATGCTGAATTTATCAAGACAACTGGGACATGTGTAGGAAGGAAACTGAATCAACTGCAAATTAAAACAGAAACCAGGAAAACCTTCACCTAAAATGTAATAAAATATAATATTAAAACTGAAGTAGAAAGAATTCCTATAATATAAACCTGCTTCACAGATATTCCTGTTCAGTGTGTTTCAGTTAAACTTTGACTTCTTCATACAGCTTTATGTTGAATATTTTATTTGTATAGTGAATTTGATTTTGAATTTGTTGT
>OMLM01008142.1:40668-52275 GCA_900302695.1 Helostoma temminkii
CTTATTGTAATTTTTACTTACAAAGACAAATAATTAATAGAGAATTTTGGCTAGAACAGACAGATAATATACACTCATTTATCATCCAGTGACAGTAATGATCTTTACATTGAGCTTCACCAGAAGGAATTCTCCTGCATTTTAAAAAAACAAATAAGATCCCTGTTTTTCCATACTATTCTATGTTTGCATGTTTAGTACATTTATGGTTGTAATTTATAGGATGCAGACAAATGCAAAAAAAAATGAAGCTTTATTAGTAACTCATTGACCTAATATATTTTTATCTCCAGTGAATCTCTGTCCACTTATCTAAGAACTGCACATCTTATATCATCAGTGATATGCTCTTCTGTCTTATCATGAGAGTATAGTATGTGCATGTATGAATAAGTCATATGAGGATGTTCCCATATCACCAACCTCTTGTGGATTAGCAGCCCACTGACAAACCAGCTGTTAATAGTTTGCTTTTATCCTGATCTGGCACAATTCTTAAATTATCTGAAAGTACTACATTACAGTAGAGGCCTTTGTGGTTGGGTAGAAGGCATGAATTCTTAAAGTGGGTGTACAGTATCTTGGGCTGGTGGCAGGAGGAAAGACATATTCAGCACTTGTACTGAGGAAAGACAAAGAGACAGAGAACAGCTGCGTTGCTTATGTAATTGCAGAGATGTAAATAGTAAGGGACACGCATTTGCATCCACACACGCACACACAGTGACGTAGCACAAGAGTAATCTTTTGCTGTTTGGACACTGGACAGAAACATCAGGAGCCAAAGTGGTCTCACTGCCAGCTACAGGGCATCAGATATAATCCACATACACACTCATGTTAATGCATGCAAGATAGACACAAACACACCCACACATCTGAATGTCAGAGGGATTACAACACATAACATCATAACACACAGAAAGAGAGACAGAGGCATGTAGCAGAAGGACAGAGGACACCAGAACATCTGTTTACAAGTTTAGATGTCACGCACACCTTAAACTCAAACTGTAATCTGGATTCACTTCACTTCATGTGTAAGAAAACATCAAATATAAGGGTACTATAGTTGACCTGTGGTATCAGCTTACATTTATATTCTAATGTGTTGTGAATGTTTTATAATGCTATGTACAGATTACATAAAATGCACTTCATTGGACATTTAGGCCATGTGTCTGGGGTTTTCCTTGAAAGCAGGTAACAGACATTTGGGTCAAATAAGGACCTGGAACATTTCTTAGCCCTGTACAGCCTAGGAACTTGAGACAAGATGTTTGTAAATAAAAATGTATCCCAATATGGGCAGCAGATCCAAGCTTGTCCTTCCCAACTAGGTTATGTTAACAATACTTTTGCGTGGGGCTCAAATATCAGTTGTTACTTTTTCACTGAGGTGTAGCACAATCAAATTTGATTTATTTTTTCAGATTTGTTAGACATAAAGAGTGCTGGGAAAAAGTATTTACCATCTTGATTTTTTGTTTTTTTATTAAGTGCACTAAATTTATTCACATTATCAAACAAATTGTAATTTTACACAAAGATAACCCAAGTAAATACAAAATATTATCCAAAATTAAAAATTGGGAAGGGGGCAAATACTTATTTACAGCACTGTATGGAGAAGCTTCTCATCAAGGCAAACTGGAAGGAATATGTATCGTAACCAAGCAGTTTTTTCACATTTCAATTTAATTTGAAATTGAATTAGAAAGCAGTTTAGTACCAAACATGTTCACCTCAGAGTCCTGAACCTGAAATCACATATGTGACATGACAACCACTAACATCTTTGGCCTCTGGCTGGTGAACTACATATTATGAGCCATTTTCAGTGCCTGCCTACACAGTAATTGCAGTCCAGCTACTAAAACTAAATCAGAAGTATTCTATCACTATCACCGCAGTCACAGTCAATACAGAAGTCAGAATTAACACCAAGGATGAATTTCAGTTTGTCCTGAAGCTCTGTAATTACACCCATACGACTCTACATAAAAAATGTTTAGAAGATATAATGTATTTGATGTTTGTATTTTAAATACAATAAGTATAAAACCTAGTGCTGTGCTCAAAATGTAACCAAACAAACATGTGCATCATAATACGTAACTATATTATCCCATACTCCAAAGGCATTATTGTCACAGATGGCCGCTGAGAATTGCCATGGGTGTAATTACATCCCATCCTGCTATGGGCTTTAGCTTTCTGTCTCTTGTATGTGCTCCATAGGCTGGATATGCACCCTGCAATTTCTTTGTTTGTTTGCTTGGTGACGTCATAGCAGACATGCTGCAGCTGCACTCATCAACACACAATATAAGGGACCTATCAAAAAGAGGATTATGATCAAATCCTATGAGTGCTGGTTTTATTTTGAAGGATGTGTATAATATCAGGCACACAGGCTAATATTACTGTCCAGTGAATCATAGTGTTCATGACAACTATAGGTTGTCAGGTGAGCAACAACAAATGGAAGCTAGAGTGTAAACTGACAATGAATCATATTATAATAAAACACTGTTGTAATAAAGCAAAAATATTTTTTTACATTATACAATTAAAATAGTTTATGTGTAGTATTATGTTTTACAATGTAATTTGAGTGACTGCTATGATTAGATGTGCTACTACTTAGTGTTTCTTGTTTTTGGTAAAGAAAACATTGGTGTAAGTTTCCACATACATGTTTTTGTAACGGTTATAAGAGTTCACCTCCTTATCTGGTGTTTATATTGTGCTGTGGTTAAATATAATTTGCACGTGTGTATGTGTGTGTGTATGTGAGAAAGAGAGAGAGATGGCCTCCTGGGGCCTGTCCTCCTTGGTTTTTGTGGCGATGTCGCAGTGATTAACGTGCAGGTATGTTAACAACCAGTTGTCTGGTACTCTTGCGAGTCAAAGCTTTAATAAACACACCAGGGAAACTGTGGGTAAAATGGGAACTGCTGCAAAGCACTATAGGAAGCCAGGTGATAGATGATCTGAAAAGTTTTTGTTTTCCCTTTTCCTTAAACTTTTATGACACTGTGGTAATACTTGGCTTGCCTTCTTTAAAACTGCCCATGTGAAAATCACATTTTGTGAGTACAGCAGAACAACGTGTGTAATTATTCACTGTTGAACTGAACTGAGATGGAAGTGTCGGCAGGAAAATGGAAAAGTGAGAAAGAACACTTTATAGATATTCTTAGCCAGCAATTATTCTCTGCATGCCTGCTTTTTCCTGATTATTTTTACCTCCACCTAATGTCTGCTCATTCGTCCCTTTTGTCCATATGTTTTTTTTTTTAATATTTAGTTAACTACTGACTGTGATATTTTTGTAATGGCCAGGTTTTGTAGTATATTTTAAAAGGTGAAAAGCAAGAGAGACACCAATGCACCGTGGGATGGTTGAGACATACTGTATTTTTGCCACAGTCACATGTTTTAAGTGATGTTAGAGCAATGTTGTTGTTTTTTGTTTTTTTGTTTTTTTTCTTTTTAAGATAAACTAAAGTGTTATGTGTATGTTATTAAAACATCCCTGATAAACCTTTAGAACATAAATTATATAAAAAAGCATGGCCAAAAAGTTTTTTGAACCTTTGATTTTTGGTAAAGATGAATCTTAGCTATACAAGGTTGCCGCAGTGTTTAACAGATTAAAATGTTTTAACAATCTTTTTATTATTACATTAGAATGTAACTTAATATGTTTTTCATGGCCACATCAGTCAAAGAAAAATAAAAACTGAGTAAGGTAATAAAGCCACCAATTCATGTACCTTACAAATAAAGTACATTCATTTATTGAGATCACCTTTTGCTTTTCTTCTGTATGTCATAATTTTTTGAATAGGCCTTTGTAAACGAAATACAACTTCTTAAAACTCCCGAAATCCTTTTTTGAGCAAATTGCATATGCTTTTTAAAACTTTTAAAGGCAACAGCATGTAAGTGTTTGTGTTGTGTTTTATAAAAATTGTGTGTAAGCTCAGGTCAAGAGGTTCCTCTTTATATGCACTGCTGTATGTATACTATTATATATCTGTTTGCATATTGACTGCAGCCATTATTGTTGGCTTGATATAAGCACTGTGGTAATCCTGGATTCCTTTTACTGTGAGTGGGATTCTCCTACCTCTCAGCGAAGTCAACTATCCTATGACCAGCTCAGCCTCTCTCACAACCATTTAGCTCAATTACCACAGAGCAAAGATGGAGCTATCACCAGTGGTGTCTCCTAATGGAGCTCGACAACAGCAGTCACAGAGACCTCTAGTCAGGTGGCAGCACCCTGGAAGTGATGATGCTCTCTAGGTTGAAAGCCT
Organism: Helostoma temminkii; assembly: GCA_900302695.1. Lineage (NCBI taxonomy): Eukaryota > Metazoa > Chordata > Actinopteri > Anabantiformes > Helostomatidae > Helostoma > Helostoma temminkii. Next base: position 44,997 of record OMLM01008142.1, read on the forward strand.
CGCTTGGCCTCTTGGTGAATACGGCAACAAAGGCTTAGCTGCGGCTCATGTCAGAGAGAGGCCCACACACATTTATTCACACATCCATATAAAAGCAGGCCTCATAGTCAATCTAATTAAATGCTGTGTTTGATGATGAAAGTTGGGTCGTGATGAAAGGGTGTGTGCTGTTCAGAGGTGCAGTGTGAATGCATCTGAACTCTGGATCTTTCCTTTACTGTTAATTAGAGCACAACAGGGAAGGATTAAGGACCCAACACCTGTGTCTGCTCAGTATGATTTCACTGTGTATTCTGCATGTGTCAGTGGTGAAAGTAACAGTGTAACCAAGTACTCACTTATGTATTTTGTGCTACTTAATATTTCCACATATATTTCTAAAGGGAAATAACTTTAAGTCTACTGCACATTTTTTATTGCTATACTTATTTTTCAGATCAATACTTTAGATAAAACTTAATGTATGATAAGAATATAAAATACAGTGTATGCCAAAATACTTGGTCCCATGTGGTTTCAAAACTTTTTGTTTGTGTCTCAGGTTTCAGTTCCACCAAAGACATTCCCCTTACTTCAAAATACCTCTGAATAAATGTTCAAGGCTAAAACATGTAAATTATTTATTTATTTGCAAAGAAAAGCAAATATTAGAGTGAAACTATGCTTCAGTATTCAAGCTACAGTATATAACTTTTAAAAAATATTTTTTAGTAGAAATATGCTCCAAAACAGAGGAGGGGTTAAAGTCTCGGGACTTGCAAGAGACTGAACAGCACAGGAAGCTGTGCGGAGATGTTCTTAGTATCGCTATCTTGAGTCCTAAAAGTGAATTATTGTAGGATTAAGTAGGAATTTAAATGCAGCACTACATATTATGGAGTATTTTTCTATTGTTGTACTACAATACTCACCGCTGCTGTGTTTTCTCCCTATGTATAACAGTAGTAATACAGTACAGCTTCTCATAGCTGGCATATAAGATCATCTCCATAAATAACTATAGCTCTCACGATAGAAAATCACTGTATGCCTTAATCCAGTGAGTGGTTTTGAAGATTGTGGACATTGCTCTAAGTGCCATTTCTCACTAATGAGCACTTTCGTAGTCTGCTTGTGTGTGTGTGTGATGGTACATACTGTATTTGCATATATGAGTGAGTGGTGCGTTTGAAATCCTACTGTTTCTTGATGTTTAATTCACTAACAAGACTAGAAAGGCGTAGAATCAGAGGAGGCGCACAACAACTGACAGATATACAAGACATGCATTTACTGCCAGGAGAAGAACAGACAGGCCATGGCAGAACAACACACCAACACGCTGTCACTTTATACAACATCAGCGTGCTTAAACGCAGCACAACATTGCCGTTGTGCATGAAACAATCTTGTGCCTAAAACCTTCCTCTTCAAATATTAGTGTTTAAAGTTTCTTGTTAGTATTGTCTGCTTGATTTACTGGCAATAAATCAGGCTAACGTATAATGAGCCTACACAAGTGCAGTTGGCCCATTAAACACTGAAAGGGAGCTGCAGGTGGAGAGTGAGCGATAGAGCCATGTCATCCTGCTAATTAAGTCAGTGATGGATAGTTAGTACAGGTGCTAGTTTTCCTTTTACATCCCTCATGTGAAGATGCAGATGAACCTAAAGATAACAAACACAATCATAGTTAGCCTTCTCTGGTGTTGGAAATGTCAGCTGGGAGACAATAGAAGAAATGACTTGGCTGTCAGCAGGTCACTGCGCTATTTTTACATTTTTATTTTAAGTGGGCCCTGTCTTTCTTTGACTTTTAACAAGCTTTTTCTGTTATCTGTTCTCACCCTTATTCCTCAGATTCATTATGTCTGCCACTGTTGTCTGCTGTTGATATATCTCATGTCAGTACTTTCCGCCCTCTGTCCTTTGTCTTCTTTTCTTTCTACTGAGTCACAACTTTGTTATTGGTTTTTTCAGTGTCAGAAGACAGATTGGTTTCTACAAGTCATACGATTGATTGTGTGAAGCCATTCTCCACAGAGCCCAGGTTTTCTTGCTGGAGCGGCTCACATTAGAAACATGAAATTCACTTCAGCATAGAAATATCTAAAATATATATTTATTAAAGCTGCAATAATGTAACTTAGCATTAGATTTGAATTCAATCATCTCTTCTTCAGCAAGCCCTTACTCTGCCTGCTTTGCAGTGCCCTTCTACCATTTGTCTCACTCACATAGCCCTTTCTTTATTAGTCTTTAAAAATTAAAATAAACAAAAAAGCTGCAAAACTCACTAATCAAGCAGAAATTCTTTGACTGATTAAAAGGACAAGCCTCAGAACTTCTAGAAATCAATATCTTTGCAGTGCGAGGCTGTTGACTGAAGGCTATCACAACTCCACTTGATGTTATGATAGGTTTGGAGCAAAGAGCAAGTAAAAAATCTAAAAAGGTTAGATACTGTAGTTTATATCTGTCTGTCTACATCTGTGTCTTGTTGTACATGAAAACCTTGTTTGTTTCACCTCTTCATAGCCGTAGATCTCAGAATGGCACTTTCCAATTCAAAACAAATTAAGGGGAAGGAGGTTTGCAGCAATCAGGTATAATATAGCCCACAGACATTTGTCACCATCATAAATTATAAATACACTGTACAAATGTCTTAAATCTGTGTTAAATATAAGTAAAACAACTGCAACAACTGGTTGACTACTGTGACTAATATTTGTTAAATGATAGTAGATTTAATTATTTTGACCAAGAAGTATCCAATTTTCTCTAATAATATTTTCAGTAATTGGGACATAAAGCGTTTCTTTTTCATGTATGTTTTCATATATTTTTTATATATAACAGTGACTTTAAAAAAAGTCACTACAGTATAATTGCTATTTGTCCAACAAGTTATTGACAAAATGATGAATTGATTAAGTAAATTGTCACATACATGCTGTGTTGGAAATGTGGCTGCTAAAGAGTGTAGACTGTATTGAGGTAATAGTCACAGAGGGATCATATGAACCACAATAAAGACATAATGCACTTGTCTTCACTGGACATGAAGGTTTAGTCGCAGTTTTAAAATTTTCTATCTGAAATAGTTCATAAGGAGCTACGCAAAACAAAGCAGTAAAATCTTTTTAAATGTATTAACATGTGTTTAGGCTGTACTAGGAGCACACAGGAATTACAATTTAGAGATTTCACTGCACCAGAAACACAGCACATGTACCCACACATATGCCAGGTGAGGTGTGACAGGTGAAGCTGTCCCTTCTCCTTTTGTGTAATTGTGTCTTTTTCCTAGTTTGTCTTCACATTGTGGATGTTCAGTGAGGCCCGTGGTGACTGACTGGCTGACTGTGCAAGGTGTGAACCTTTGGCCTGGATATTTGGTGTTACTTTGATGCCACCCACCCGCACAGCAACCCACACATACACTCTGCTGAGCCTTGAGCTGACATCCACCTCCCCCTCTCTGTCCATGTGTCTCTGTTGTTGTCCATTTTCCTTTTATTCTTTGTGTCAGTTCTGACCTCTTCGGACTGTCTTTTTCTATTTCTTTTTCACCATCTACTTTCTTACAGTATTTTTAATCCTCTTATGCGCTTCTCTAAGCCAATCAGTTGCCTGCAAAGATTACAAATCAAGTCAAAGGTGGTCATGCACTTGTGGACACAGTGTCATTGAGTGCAATATGGAGTGTGTGCCCTTCACCACTGCAGGTCAGACTGCAGACAAGCTTGTTCAGTCAAGGCTTTGGGCTTTATATTTGGACTAGAATGACAACTCTAGTTGTCACACGACAAGTAGAGAATAACTGAGAATACTAATGGCTAAAAACATCCTTTCATGGCCTTTTCTTTTTCAGCAAAGGAGCTGAGCTGCAGTCTTAAGGACATTTGTCCAACTCTAAGACTGCTCCGTGTAGTTTGTTTTTTCATTAGGTTTCTTGTCTCTTGTACTTGTAGTTCTATTGGCTTTTTATTAGCCTGCACAAACATGTATACAGCTTCGTTAAGTCCTGGACTCTTCTTGTTTTTCTTGTTCTCTGTTTGCTTTCTTTCTGCAAAGTCTTAAACTATCGCAGAATTTTCTCAAACACATTAACACAAAACATAACACAAAACATAACACATAAATAACGATTTAAGTGTTTTAATTTAACGGTAGTGTCAGTGCTGTTTTTTAAAAGATTAAGTCCCTCACACTGTTGTCTAGGGACCATTTTGCTATTATCCAGTGTGTGTTTGTGTCATGCATAAACACTTCCACTGGCTGTTTCATAAAACAAAAACAAACCACTAGTAAAGTCCCTGATGGATAGTCACTGCCTCAAATCACAATTCAATCTTCAGACTAATATTTGTGATACTTCTGTTAAATTAATGTAAATTTAACGCCTTTTATAATATATAGCTTGAATCACTTTGTTTGTTTATAAGACAACTCCACATGATGAGTGTGATTCCATATTGAAGTGACATGTAAGTGCACCCAATAGGCACATTTTCTGTTGTTTTACCTTTTCAAACTTCAGTAGGCAGCATGCATCTCATCATGTCAAATCAAACAAGGATCAAGATCACAGACTGCAAAAAAGTTTATGAAACATCATAAGAGGAAATACACTTTCTCTTTCTATAGATCAGATGTGAAGGGTTGCCTGTTAACCAGTTAACCCCAGACATGAATCACATCAGCCTTGTCACTCTCTCCTTTACTTTTTATGTCTGTAATTTCCAAATAGTAATTAGATACTTTTACCTCCAGTGGCGACATGCCCGTCAAAGCCTGACTATAATTAGCAAGATCCGCTTTTGACTCATTGTCACTCGGCTCTCATCATTGATTTCTTCTGCTTGATGTGATTCTCGTTACGCTTCGAGGAATTTGGTAGGAGTATCATCTCGCTTCACTGAAACCCAACTTCCCTCCTGGTTTCGCCTCAGCAGCGCTGTCTGTTAGTGCTGATGGTTTGTCCTCTAGCATCTTTGCCCAGCACTGCATGAAGACCAATGTTTAAATGGCCGAGATGATGTTTGATAGATACTGGCTGAAATGATTACTCATCAAATTGGTTGCAAGTTTTATATGTGCCACGCTCCACTTTTACATTGTCGGATTTTTGATTGTTGATGAGCAGCTAAAGAGAAAGCCTCTGTGTCTGTATGCATGTGCATTTAAACAACACATATTTCCTTCAGTCATCTCATAGTTCCCGGCCATTAAATTCTCGATAAACCTTTAAACACAAACAGAGAGTTTTTAGGTCCTGTGTGCTGTATTGACATCATGCAACATGAGCCTTCTTACTCTCCTGGAAGAAATCTCTGACTGTGTGTTCACTTGACCAAACATTTTAATGTGGCAGCGTGGGCCACACTGAAAGCTGCCAAATGTTCTGCCTCTTCTTGCACATTTAATATTATGCATATTATTATTTTTTATACATAATCAAAACAAAGAAAGGAACAGCCAAGCAAAAGTTACTGAAATCACATAAAAACCAGACACAGATGTTCACAATTGTTCTTTCATCGGCAAAGCCCTAATGTCTGCTTGCTTAAGGGGAATATTGTCAGTGTCAGTGTCAATGCATTATACTGATACTGTATATTAAAGTTCATACTCTACATTCTTTAAACTGTGTGTAGGTGTCACCAGTAATACTTGACCAGTAATAAATACAATATCTAAACATTAATGCAGAGCCTTTCCCATTGCCGATCAGTGCAATGCAGTCAGTTAGTTACTCCTGCCTCACAGCAATGTGCTTCTTCTGCATTGTCACTTTGGAGGCTTTGCTGTGTTGTGTCATAATGTTAAAATGTTTTGAGAGCAAAGAGAGTGGCAGATCGTTTTGAGTTAGGTGAGACAGAGAGACAAAGGAATTTTGTGTATGTCCCTGAGCAGTTATTTCACTTCGGTTGAAATATGCGTGTGCACTTTTTCTGTGTTTTTGCACTAGACTGAGATATGAGGGCTAAAGGGTGGAATAAAGGCATGCAGCCTTGCACACATACACATGCAGGAGCCCATGGCATTGAACAGATTATGCCTTCACACCCTTCCTCTTCTTGCAATTGGCTGCACTGAGTCGACTGTGCAGGATGATGCGAGCACGCAAGGTGTACTGACAATGACACAGGGTAAAAGAGAGAAAACATATAAAGGAAGATGAGAGAGAGAGAAGAGAAAGCTTACCATAAAAGCAAGAAACATCCATGGCTCACTATCCAGAGATTAGGGGGGGAAGGGGGCGATAAAGAGGGCTGATAAAGTCAGAGAAGAAAAAGGAATACAGAGCGAGGATCTCCTCTGTTCCTGTCTGAGTCCCTAGTGCCTGTGTTTCACTCAGCAAGGCTCTTTTAAGAGAACAAGTGTTCATAAAGTAAGGAGGAGAAATTGAGGTAAAGAGGGAGGGAGACCTAGACGAAAAGACTCAGGACACAATATGCATGGCCAATACACATCTTTTTTGTTGTTGTTGTTGTTGTTGTTTTTTTGTTGTTGCCTCTAGGAAATGCTGTAGGAAAAGAGCCAAAATAAGAGAGTTTACTAAAACAAGAACATGCTAATTAGAGTCATTCCCCTGCCAATCACACTCTAACCACCCAACAGCTCCCTCCTCATTCATACACAGGCTTTCCCTCCATGTCTTTCAGTTGACATCTCTTTCTCGCTGTCCTTCCTCTGTCATCATGCTTTTGCATGTTTGTGCAAAAAGGTCATTTTTCAACACTGTAGGCCCACTTCCTCATTCAGTGGCTTGTAAAATTACACGTGCAGTCATTCTGACACGTCATCATCATGGTGGCAACACCTTATTTGCAGGATTTGCAGGAAAAAAATGTTCAGGACTTAATTTTTTAGTTAATCCTGGCTATCACAATACTGAAAGAAAAATATATGAATCGATTTCCAACAAGTGGAACTTGGCCATGTATGAAAACAATAATAGATCCCACTGCAAATTCTCTAACCATATGTGCATAATGTGTTGCAGAAATGTGTTTTTTTATAATATCACCCAGCTACCTGTGTGCTTGGAACCATATCAGACCATCAATCCCCAGTTTCCCATTAGCTTGATTTTTACACAAGATGTTCCAACTAAAGTAAACAGTTGCTCAGTTACACTGCTCCTGGCACCATGTTATGTACAGTGTGTATTTGTGCCTTACGCTTTCCCACACTCTGATAATGGCCTTACATTTCCTCTACATATGGATGTTTTCTTTGTATCTATATATCTTTTCGACAGTTTTCTCCACCAATTATATGATGCATA
>OMLM01008143.1:0-11289 GCA_900302695.1 Helostoma temminkii
CTCTCCCTCCGCCATCGTCGAGGTCCGAGTCGGAGTTGAAATCCTCCTCCCCGTGGATCATCCGCACGAGACCAAACCGGACTGAGCCGCGATACCGCCCAGACACCAGGTCATGGGAGAAGAGCAGCCGCTGGGACCCATCGGCCGTGGGGGACAGAGCCATGGATGGGGGCTCCGAGCCCGGGCTGGCTGCAGGAGAGAGGCCTGGAGTTGACGGTGCTGCCGCTGCGTCCGTTGTGGCCGCTGCATCCGATGCTACGGGCTCCGCCATCGCCGCTGTTGTCAGGGAGCGATGCTAAAGCGCGAGGATGACGGTGGAATGAAAAAAACGGTAACCTGGAAGCAGCGGAGTGCACGTGTGTACGTAATGACGGAGAGCTGCGTAACTTGCGCAGTGTGAGAACGTCCCCACGCAGTACCCCGGGTAACCACTGCAGGGCAGTGTGAGCCAATCGATGCACTGAAACCGGGTTTATATCTTATTACCTTGTGGTGATAAAATACGATTATGTAGATTTTTGTGATCATATTTTATTTTTTCAGGAGAAGCCACACAATTTACCCAACCGGCCGAGGCAGATGGCCGCCCACCTTGAGCCTGGTTCTGCTGGAGGTTTCTTCCTTTCTTAAAAAGGGAGTTTTTCCTCTCCACTGTTGCCTAGTGCTGCTCAAAGGGGATTTGTTGGGTTCTCCTTATTGTTTTGTGGTATTGTAATGTTTTAAACCTCACAATGTAAAGAGCCTTGAGATGACTTTTGTTGTGATTTGGCGCTATATAAATAAGACTGAATTGAATTGAAATCATTTATCTCGTTAACACTAAGAAATGATAATAAATTTCATTCATTTTCAATAACATTATAGATCACACTGCCGTTGACTGTTATACCCTTCAAGACATTTAAATACTTCTTACAAAGGTTTAATCCACAGACCTTTTGACAATCAGTCAGCGGAAATGTGTCATCTTTATTTAATTCCACAATTCTGTGTATAGCTACATTTAGCTGAACTGAAGCCTTGAGTTTAGGCTAAGCCAACTATGTCTTTAGTTGGAGTCATTTTGTAGTTTTATTTGGTCTGTTACAGCAAACGAGCGCACATATAAATTGAGGGCAGTGTTGATAGGAATGAGGTTTACCTGCAGGAAGTCCTCCACCCCAAAAAAATATAAACATTTGTACCAGGAAAACTTTGTACAAGTTAGCCTCAGTGTTAGTCTGGAGATGGGGATTGTTTCCATCTTGTAAATTTAACAAACACTCTGTGTGTTCTTATCTACACGGCTGCCTCCTAAATAACATATGAAACATGTAACAACACACAGATAAGCTCCTCTGTCAAGTTTGTTTAGAGAAATTCTAACTGATCATATAACAAAACGGCGACTTGGAATGTTTGATGTAATTAATTGAAATGCTGAAGAGACAAACACATCCTACTCCCACACATTCACTAATCCTATTACACATCAAATAAATAAAAGGTGGAAAACTGTGAACTCGACTTAAAGGGACAATGGAAAGTCATGTTCAGAGAAATCCCACGGAGACTACGTCGAGGTCAGATGGTCCAGTGAAGCGACTACAGCAGTGACTGACAACACTGGTTGATAATGACTAAATAATAGTTAAGGAACAAACGCGCACTAATCTCAGCAAGACCATCATCCAATCTACAAGTGAGTCGCGTTACTGCATCTAAACTGCTCTTTATGATGAATATGTTGGTATAACGATGATCATATCAAACAGCAGGATCTCTCCTGACCCTGGTTACACACACACACTTATTTCTCACCCTACTCACAGGATTAAACCACCTCCTGCGCACCGATGGTATAAATACTCCGCCACTCTGCCCAGTCTTCAGGCGCAGCGCTGAAACGCACGGGTCAGACCTTTGGAGAAGTAGATACTCGTGTTACGGGGAAACTCAGCAGAAATTCAAACAGTGAAACCTCATCGCAGCATCGTTTGTTTTACTCCAGAACTTTTTGGGAAGCAATGACTATGTCGGTAGTGAGCGCAGCGCCGTTTATGAAGCCGCTCCACATGCGCTCTCCGGTGCCGCAGGGCCGCCGTCACACGCTGCCAGCCAGCGAGTTCCGCTCCCTCAGCCCGGAGGATGCAATCAGTGTGTTTGAGATCGAGAGAGAAGGTAAGCAGACTGTCTTTATGCTGTAGTTGTCCTCGTTAGTTCAGAGCAGATTTCATACTCACCCAGGAAGGTTTCACTCATTCGGTTTGTTTTCACTGACTAAAAACATAACCTCATCTCACCTAATTAAAACACAGACACACAAACCACATCTACACAATAGAATGACCAACCCTTTTCTAATTATGTTGTGTTCAGGCAGCGTTTACTTCCCATGGTTTGTAGCCTAAAAAAAAAAAGTGAATGTGGTGACTGAACACTTTACTCAGATGCCCTGAAATCCAGAATTTCCCTTCATGATGTAGTTCACATATTTGGTATTTATTATTGTTCAGGCCTTTTAAGCGCTAATGTTTGATCATGATCACACTGACTCCCCTCCTCCTCCTCCACACAGCGTTCATCTCTGTGTCTGGTGAGTGTCCTCTCCACCTGGATGAGGTACGTCACTTCCTCACCCTGTGTCCTGAGCTGTCTCTTGGCTGGTTCGAGGAGGGACGTCTGGTGGCTTTTATCATTGGCTCACTGTGGGACCAGGAGAGGCTTAGCATGGTAAGACAGAGCAGAGGACACCTGGACAGTGACTTAGCTCCGGCTGACTGGCAAGGAATGTAAGATTGATGGTAGGATGTTTTTAGATGTGATCAGATTATTTCATCTGTGAGGATAAATGTTACACATATGCGCCTTAATCTCAGCGGGAACAGTCAGAAAGTTGAGACTGTATCTTCAGCACAGTGGCCCCTCATTCAATTACCTATTGAAGAGTGGTTCTGAAAGGTTTTGAGCAGTTATGTAGTGGCTGGGGGCCAAGAGAGAACAGATCTCACAACAATCAAACATGTATAAATATTATACATATTATTTACAAATATTCTTACAGCTCCGCTCTTATTTTCTATTTTCCAGGATGCACTGTCTCTCCATAAACCTCACGGGACCACTGTCCACATCCATGTCCTGGCTGTCCACCGGACCTTCCGCCAGCAGGGCAAAGGCTCCATCCTGATGTGGCGCTACCTGCAGTACCTCCGCTGCTTGCCCTACGTGCGCCGTGCTGTCCTCATGTGTGAAGACTTCCTGGTTCCCTTCTACCAGAAGTCGGGTTTCAAGGTACAGGGTCCAAGTGAGATCACGGTGGGGCCCCTCACCTTCACAGAGATGTTGTACTCAGTCAGAGGCCACGCCTTCATGCGTCGTAACAGTGGTTGTTGAGGACAGAGACTTCATGTGGATTGTCCCTGGTTATCAGAGGCGGTTGCCCCCCTCCTCACTTGGACACAGTATGAGTGGACGTCTGAGCAGCGTTGTTGTGTGTGAGATCGACCAGCACAGTGACTGTGTCTGCAGAGGGACGAAAAAGGAGCCATCCAGCTGCCAACTACAGCTGTATGGAAAAGTGGTCTGAAACTAAATAAAAGCATTTTAGGGTGACTGAGCAAAGCCCACAATGAATGTAAGCAGTTTTGTTTTTTGTATAAAACTATTTTATTTTTATTTTAATAAATGCCAAATGGACATTTATTATAATATTCAGTAGAACACATCTGCCTTGTTTCTGTCTTAGCCCTATTTTCTAAGGTCTCTGGATTAAAGTATATTTATAGTTTATAGTATCTGCCCATTGTTCACATAGTCTCTACAGCTTACAGCTGCACCTTTAAAGATGACCATGCAGGAACATGCCAAGCTAAACTGTTCATGTAAACACATCTAGAGAGGAGGGATATCTGGAGATGGTTCATTGTCAGATGATAAGCGAATGCATTAGTGTGTCTGAATGTCTTTTACAGAGAAAAAATATTAAAAGCCTTTAACAGAATACAAGTGGGTATTGTAGTATTACATCCCATATACCTTCAGTATGTTTAGATGATGCAGTATATGCGCCGTTGTCTCTGGTTCTGTCCTTCATGGTCTCCTCTCACCTTCTCCCTTATTAACAGTAATCACCTCTGCCTCCCAAAGCCTTCAGTCAACACTTGTCTTTCTTTTTACAATGTTTTGTTCTTCAAAAATAAAGAGTTTATTTTCTAGCATGTCTGCTAATCGGCTGTTTTTGTTGGGAGATCTCTCTGCTAAGTTCACTTAGTGGGTTTTCTTGAGGTTTCGATCACTTGCACTTTGCACCACAGTGATGGAATCACAGATGTTTCAACTTTCCGCTTTGCTGAGTTGATTTAAGAGTTGGAATCCTGAGGCTCAGCAGTCTCAGCACAAGAAGTCGCTACAGCTCATATCACATCACCTTTATATATTCTGTCAATGTCTTCACATATAGACACATAATTATTACCAGTGACGTTTATTTTTGACATGACTGCATTGAAACACACATTTTCACATATAAAATTATAGCAAAAACAGAACAGTACCTACACCACCTGAAATGTGTTTAAAACTTTCCCTTTTTAATACCAATAAACAGGAAAAGATGAATTTACTTGGTCCCTAAGCAAACACAGCCATAATAGCTGCGTATGGTCATGGCTGAAGTTGTGGGTTGATCGCATGCTCTCATTAAAGGCACAGTAAAGTGGTTTCCTAAAAACAAGTAGATGTTACTGTCACGTTTTGCCCACATACTGTACGAGGGTCCTGTGGTTTGGAACAGATGGAAACACAGTGGTGTTACACATGCTTGTCCAACTGAACCACTCACCCACGGTTTTTTTAATAGTTCATGTTTTCAACTCCACCAGGTGAGTCACCCACACAGACTAACTCACATAATCTCATAACTCACTTAGTAACTCATAATCCGCCACAACAGTGGCTTTCCTATCAGCTGGGGTCACATGACTCACGCCACAATCCTGAACAACAAACTAATTCCAATATGACCTCTTGTGTTGTTACACACTGTCACATTATCAAGGACCCACAAGAGCAGCAACAATCTGCTGTGGCTGATGGACAACACCTCAACCAGCTGTTAGGTGTAGCAGTGATTATGCAGAGGAGAAGCTCTAATCTGAATGTGTCTTACACCTGTGGCAATATGAAAACAGTTTGAAGTTTCTGTAGGTAAATTTCACAAGCAGGCTCAGGTGAAATAAACATCATGTGTCGATTCTGACTCTTTGCTTTCACTAAGTAAAAAAAATATTTTTGATGTATCATAAATGCCATTTTAGAAACTTACTCTGAGAATAAATATTATCTTCATTACTTATTTTCCAGAGTAAACGTACAAAATTGTTTAGGCAACACTGTGTTAACTGGATAATCATGATTAAATAGAGTTTGACTGGGATCATGTTTGTGGCAGTGACACACAAATAAAACAAGTGATTGTAAAAGCATGCATATATAAGCAGCTTGTGAAGTTGCTTTGGTAGGTTAGGGTCAGAAATGTGTGTACCATCATTCATTAACTTGATCACAAAGAGTAAGCAAAAGGAAAATGAGGCAACTTTGTAAAATGGCATAGTCTGTTTAAGGCAGTTAGTGGTTTTAGACAGAAATCTTGCCTTAGTTGACCGCTAATATTTCTCTTAATTAATCTAGCTGCTCAGTTGATATGTGAGTATATTCAGAATATCATATCACTGCTCCAAGGAATATTCACATGCCAAGTGCATACATACAAAAGAAAATAAAAAGATGTGTCCTAACTCTGAAGCTATTTTTTGACAGTTGAAATACTAAGAAGAATAAGAACCAAGTTTTCTAGTGTTAATCCCACTATTACTGAAAATAAGAATTACTGGTAGTAGGAGACTTCTGATGTATCCAGACACCTGATGACCCACTATGGCATCAGTCGTCCATCACAGTCATTTATTGTCCATAGAGTTAATGAGGGATGTTGAAAGACACAGATGCACAATTCACCTTCTTTCTTTTGGTTTCTTAAGATTGACAGTGAGTCACTCTCTGGATCGTTTCACTCAGACCTATGCAGCTTTGAATCCCTGAGTGGATTTTCCTGCCCTCTGATTTGGAGGAACCGCTAGCCGAGGAGTAAATTCACATGCTAGGTAGAAAGGTAGAGTAGTTTTACAGAGGTGAGCAAATCAGCAGGCTGACCATTCACATGGACTGTGATCAGGGCTTTTGATGAGCGAACTATAAAAAACATGACATTGTCATACTCTTAAAAAGGCCAGGTCTCCTGGAAACAGTCGAGCTGGCTAAAGGCTAGTGGATCAGTAGCAGACACTATGATCATATTAGATTGTCATCTGCAGCATTGTGACTACTACACCACATGATCAATGTCATGGTCTATGTCGTACTTCTCACAGAACTTGTTTGTGAAGGGCAGGCAGGTGAGATGCTCCAGCCAGTAAAAATTGATTGGGTAAAAATAAAACCAAACAATGAGTGAAGAGAACAGTCCAACGTAGGCCAATAATGACACACCAATGAAGATCCGTTTCCGGTATGTGTCAAAAGTCCCAAAGGTGACGTATGGGAGGAAAGCAAAAGAAAGCAGCAAGCCGCTGAGGAAGCCAAAAATGTGGGCAATGTTATCAATCCATGGCAGGAGGCCACACAGAAAGAGGAAGAGGACGATGCCCAGCAGTTTGAGAAAGGCCTTCCATGGCTTCTCCAGCATCTGCCAAGATTGGAACAGCTCAACAAAGAGGCAAGCAAGGAGTCCAAACTGAGACCCTGCTGGACCCACCTGCAGCAAGAGAGTGAAAGAAAAAAATACTTACAGGTCAAAACAAACTTCAAAACCAATTAAACAAGGAAAGCAGAAGACTTACGTGATCTTACGTGATCGACTGAGCACATGACATGTAGCATTTGATGTGTGCCAGAGATAAAATGCATACTTCCTGCTCACTGTTTCAGTGAGACAGAGATAAAGTGTAACTTTTCTAGCACTGTCATCCATTTATATTCTGGCAAGTATCAACAATTTGCAGTCTGAACACTACCTCGCTTGTTCAGTAGATAAAGTGTCACACAAGGAACTTATAAATTTAGAGATCTGTTCAGTTTGTGTGAAGTAGGATTTGATCAATATTGTAGAATATAAAGTCATTGATGTCCAGTGAAAAGTTACCTGCTGCAAAGTACAATTACATTTTTAGGTTAGTAGTTAGTAGTAGTACTTATGTTGTTTCAAACTGCCACTTTATATGAAATTTACATCATTTGTGTCTTGTCTGGCTCCAAGCCTCTGAAACGTTGCACATTTCTCCTATTAGAATGATGATGTGAAGTGAATTGAAAGTGGAAAATTCAGTCTGATTATCAGGTTAGCGAAGGTGACTGGTTTGGTTGTAATTAACAGAGACAGAGAGAGATTTAACCTGATTACTAAATCTTGGCAACAACTTCACACGACGGACTCATCGTGACAATCACTAAGAGGTAATCACTAAGCCTAAAAAAAGTCAGTTTATGTGGATTAAGCAGAAATACTGCAGTAATTAGAGGTGGAAGCACAGCCTAAGCTTGATAAAGATGTTATTCATGTTTACAGTTTGAGAATTAATGTTCAGTTTAAGTGTCTTTTAGTTTTAGATGTAGTTCTGGGAAGAACTACAGTATGAGCCCTGGTTCAGGTGAGCAGATTAGAGTGACGTCAGGGCTGAGTTTGGATGCTTGGCCTGGTCAGGGGCAGATGGCTAATCTGTGAAGACATTAAACGTCTACAAACAGCTGAAGTGCGTGGCACAGCACTCCACCCACACGCCCCAGACACACGCTGGCTGACATGTTCTTAACGCATGATTACAGACACTCATTGCTTAACAGGCATTTAATGACGGGACTTTAAATTGGAAGGCATCTAGCTTCCCGTTACCGGTCCTCAAGGAACACTGTCCTGCTTGTTTTCCCAACTATGCCTGCACTTACACCTTCTGATTGACTTAACACCTGAGTCAGGTAATCAGCAGTGGGAAACAAGAAAAACAAGCAGGACAGTAGGCACTGAGGTGTTAACCAATACATAAAAGGACTATAGAGACTGTGAGCCCTGTTAACTGGAGAAAAAACAACAGAAAAAAGAAAAATAATAATAAAAAAACAACTACTACTTTTAACTGCTGCTGATGTTTTCATTTTTCCCCATTTAGTACAGATACTTTAAGTAAATGTTTATGGCCTACATTGAGGAAAACCAGGACCTGGTTGAATATAGTTGAGAAAATAGTACATCCTCTGGTCTCCTCACATTTCCAGACAGGTAGATTGTCCTCATCCTGATTTCTCCTGGCAAGTGACACGTGTAATCTCCACTTACACTTCCAGGTGATCATTTCAGTTTATAAAAGACCTGATCATCAAAAAGTAAACTTTGTTGACTTTGGCAGTGTCAGAACTGTACATATTTCATTATCTGCACTCCCCCTCCTTCACATGTTCAGATTTTTTTGCATTCTGGCATCAAAATGTAAAAGTAACAAACCATCTGGCTGCAATCACAACTAATCTAACTGGAGGCACATAAAAGTGACTCTTTGTATTTCATAGGTTTCAGCTACAATACATTCCTTTCCAAAATGTGAAGCAACAAATATGATGGAGCATCTCAAACAGCCCATTGTAAACCAAACAAGCAACACTTGGACTGAGTTGTTTATCCAAGTTAGGCCGCTCTGGCATTGTCCGCTGAACAGATGGAACCAAACTAAAACAGTGGTTTTGGTTCACTCCAACACAGAGACTGAATATGTTTATATAAGCATGAAAACTTTGTTTTAACCTTATTAAGTTAAATTATTAATTTGATCAAGTAACATTTAATTAAATACTGAGGTTTAAGAGTTAATGAAACTGAATGTAGTCTTTGGTTATTTCTGTGTAGCGTTTTAGTAGTAGAAATGAAAACTGTTGTACTTTCACAATTCTTTATCAGATTTACTTGTATGAACTGTTATTCTGTCTGGACAAAGCTGTTGTTTCAAGCATTTATGCTTGAGCCACAAGCTCTCCCTAACCTGACAGTTAAAGGAAATCCACTTAAACCGCCTCTGTAAGTGGCTTGACTGCTGTGTGTTGTATTTTACACATGCTTCCTCTGGTTATTTCTGGTGTGTGAAGAAGTGTGAGCTGGTCATTGCTGTGAAGAGCTGAGAGGTGGGTCTTCTGGCTTTCCTGTCAAGTTACATCCTATCGAGAGGCACCTCATATCACACCAAGGAAACATCAGGTTTGTAAAGAACGTAATGGATGTCTCTGTCGCAAGGACGTTAATAAAAAAGTAAGCAAAATTAACATTAAAACTTTCTGACTCTTCCAAAAGGTTTTTCATTACATGAAAGAAGAGCTCTCTCAAAAGTTTGCCAGGACGAGTTTTCAGTGTCCACAAACATGTGAAGACTAGAGGACTAGAAGCATCACCAGACATGTCTGGTCTTTGCAACAAAAAATGTAATCCCATCCACTAAGTATTGTAGCAGTAGCCTTTGTTAGCCCACACAATAGTATTAGACTAATCTCTTAAAGGGGAAAGTGGGCTTTCCAGTTGCACACTAAGTGAACAGTCTTACTGGTAAAAGTAGGTAATCCTGACTGTGCTCTTTTCACACCTTGAGTACAGATCAACATGTTTCTGTAAATATTACACACTTAAAAAAACCAGAGCTACTCCAAAAGCTTATGGCTCAATTGGACATAGTGGCTGTTAAATATGTTTAATAAATATGTTTAAATATCAATTCATTTTGCTGTGTATATTTTTACCCTGTATGTACAGACGGTCATCAAAGTCACAAGAAGATTAGCATCAACTGGTCAGTGTTTTAGAAGAACGTACAGACATCACCTAATATAGTAATTAGCTACAGTAACACTCACACAGTCACACACTTAATCTTGTATGTAACTTTCCATCAGAGCTGACAGGATATTACAGAGTCAATTAACAATAGTAACAATGTCTAAAGGTCCTGTAGGTGTGAAGGTTGGTGTCTGACCACAGAGTGATTCCGGTTGACAGAAATATGTAGATTTGTGCAGTCCTTTCTAAACATTTGTCTCCATCTTTGATCTGTAGGTCTTTACTAAATATTGTAAAAGATTACTGATTATCAATGATGTGAACGTTCCTTTGATTCTCTGCTGACCTTTAGACATGCTCGTATGCTACTGCCCCAAGCATATCCATATTTTTGACTTGTTATGCTGTCATTATAAGCAGTGCACTTAAAGCTCAGCTGGATGGCAAATCTCTCTTCAAAGGAATGACTCAGCTACAGTAAGGTGGTCTTTTTATGCACTGTGAGTTTAAGCTCAGTTTCTTCAGTCACACCATTAAGTATTTTCCACTGCTCCTTCTAAATCTTTCTAGACGGGGTAGTCACGTTTGCCTAAATAATCCCCAGCAGGAGAAACTCCCGTCCAGTAACTGCACTAAGCTGAGCTGAGCTGAGCTGAGCTGCTGAGTGGGAACAGCAGAGAAACATAGATGTGTAAATGCTTTAAATGCTTTTACCTTTCAATGAACGGTAAAGACGGTATTGTTGCAGTTGGTATAAAGGATACAGATCCACTACAGCAGTAGTGATTTAAATAATGTGGTGTCCCGTTGGAGAGAAGGGGACAAGGACCACAGCTTTACAATTCTATCAATGTGGCAGCACTGGGTCCTTGGGTCACTCAAGCAATGTTAAAAGCTTCCGTCTTCAGTCTTGTCTTTAGTAAGTGAAAAGCATGTGCTGGTAGGTTGACATCAGGTGAAGAATGGCCAGTGGAGAATATCCCATTTCTTTGCCTTGAAAAACTTGCATTTAGCATTTGGCTGAATCTGAGTAGTGCCCTTACACTTCAGAATTCATCCTGATCCTTTCATCAGCAGTCAGTTATCAATAAAACACCAGCAACATGGTTTCATTAGCAGCCTTACACGCCCATGCCACAACCCTGCCTCACTCATGTTTGACACATCATGTGGTATGCTTTGGACCTCATGTTGAGCTCCAGTGAACAGCTACCAAGTGCAAATGTGACAGTGAGAACCACTTGCAGGTCTTTTATTTGCTTGATTAGTCGTGGAGTAATGAGGGAACAGGCCACCCTAGGCTGGACAACTGCATGTCAGCCTTTTGTTCTATTATTTATGACTTTCATATCTTGAGCGTTTCATTTCAAATTCAATATAGTGGTGTACAAAGGGGAAATTCAAAAAAAAAAAAAAAAAAAAAAAAAAAAAAATTTTTTTTT
>OMLM01008143.1:14437-55556 GCA_900302695.1 Helostoma temminkii
ATACGATGAATTCTAATTTTCTAAATTGATCATTTCTCAGTTATTGTTTAATCTGCCATATTGTGTTCTATATTTATTATTGAGTTCATAGTGGGTGGTGGATCGTATTGGAGAGCATTATATTAGTGGTATTTGTATTTTTGTGGCCACACTATTCTCAGAAATGAGGGAGCCAAAACATTAGAAACATCACTTAATATATTGCACTGCAGTACAAATTCACCAGTCACTACGTTCACAATACAACTACTGCACAATGGTCAATACTGTGCCAATCATTTTATGTTATCACAGAAAATGTTCTTCCTATCACAATCAATAACAGGAGGTTTAGAGACCTAGTGGCTGGCAAACTCTAAGGTATTTTGGAGCTTTTGGAACCACTGAAAAATGTATCTGAGTGGGTGTATGTGTAGTTTTGAACCTGTGTTGATGTCAGAAAATCCCAAATGCATAGAACCCTGTGCACCAAATTCTTGGGTTCCAGTAGTGAGTGGGTGTGAATGTTTATTTGCAACTGTTTAAAAGGTATCTGGCTTCACACCCTGATATATTAGACTATGAAACTATAGAGGTACCCAAGTAACCTTCATTTATCTACAGCAATGTTTACTGTAGTATCTGTTTATTACTGGATTGGCCTTCAAGTAGCAGTTTTAGATAGTAGCTTTTATACATCAAAACATAAATCGAGAGTCTAGGTAGTGAAAAACATAGTGTAATACCACAGTTAAACAGAGACCAGTGTAAGACTCACCGAACTAGGACCAATCCAGAAGTTCTCCTGTTGAATATACTTTACACTCTCATAAATGCCTTTGTTCCTTAGCACCTACAGAGGGCGACAGAATGAGAGTTGCCATGTAGCTGCTAAATTTGTCTACAATTACATGAAAAAAAGTACAATTTAAAGCTTTTGACTGCAAATTATTTCCATGTGCAAAGCCATTTAAAAATTTCTTAAATGCACCTTTTTGTTTAAAGTTTCCTTAGATTAAAAAACAAGATTACTTGAATTAAATACACATACAATTTTTTTACCACTTGAGAGACAAGTTTAGAGGTTGACTCACCAGTTCAGTTGTAGAATGTTGTGAAAACCCCACAGGGGCAAAACCATATGTACAACAGGCCAGCAACGTGATTACTATATGGACAAACGTGATCCAGTAGGTAAAATAGGGCCTTAAAAACACACAGATACACACAGCAGAGAAATTAACTGTAAGTCAAGTACAACAGGTACAAAGGATCACTAATAAGAGTTGTCAGTGATGTTGACATGGTTTCATGTACATTTTTTCTGTTAACAGCTGGTCATTCTGTGCACTCAGTGTGAGGTCCACAAGTCACTTTAAAAAAGAATAAGCATCTGCTTAGTCCCAACCTGTGGCTGTGGAAGTCATCCAGTTGCTTCTGAATGTTGCTGCTAAGGCTGCGTCGATACTGGCGGTCTAGCCACTTTCCGACAACACCCATGCCGTACTCTCGCTTATGTTTGCCAAACGCAAAGTGCTTAACTTGGGATGCGATGCGACGCCCCCGGCGAGTATCAATCTTATCCGGTGCTACTGTTGGTGTCTTGGGTGTCCGAGATACGTCCTTACTGGAATTAGGAGATGGATGAGGAGTGAGAGATTGAGAAATTGAGTACAAGTGTGTCGTGGAGGGCGACTGACAGATAAAGCCATAGAGGAAAATCTATTAGCTAATTAAATGCATGTATAGAAAATGAACAACAAAATAAAAATGATGGAATAAAAATACACAAGCATGCCAACTCATTAATTCAATTAGAGTGTACATTGTGAGGTTTGGGTAATGTCTTATAGACATATGTTTAGAGGCAGCATTTCTGAATTTGATAAAAATATTGGTTAGTAGATGCAGCACAGTTGTTGGAGTTGCAAAATAAGACTTACTAAAATGACATAAGTTCTGAAAAACCAATGGAGCCCCAGTGGCAATTGTTCAGTGTTATTCTGAAGAGATTATTATCATCCCTGTTTTAAGCATATCGGATTTTTACTCACAGGCTTGGGAACTTGTGTTCAGTATGCTCGCCGGGAGGAAAAGATGCTGACATGGGAGGGGATTCAAATACGTCATCAGCCATAGAGTACAGTTCACCGTGAGCATCGACCTATGCAGCAGGTAAAAGAGGTTGCAGTGAGTAATGATTGGGCTATGGCATCATGTTGTGTGTGTTGAACAATAGATTCCTGTTTATTGAAGCATCAGAGAGGTGGGATATATATGTACATATGTATACATTGAATTAATTGTATATGTATGCTCAGCTGTCAGCTGAGTACACATATGAAAGTATAGACCTGGCTCTCAGCATGCTGTCAGTGCTCAAAGATTAGAAAGGAAGTGTAACAGGTTAAAAAAAGATAATCACTGAAGAAAATAAAGAAAACAGACCCATAGGAAACAGATGAGCAGTGATAACAAGGCATAAAATTTTACTGCTTACATACTCAGGAAAAAGGAAGGAAGTATGAAGATATTACTAACAAAAGTTAAAGCACAGAAAGACAGTGCTGCTTAGGTACTAGCAGAGGTATAGAGAGTGGCTGCTGACCTTGCTGAAAAAGAGTGACTCTGATGTGCCTGCAGAGTCCACAGTGTCCTCATCCATCCAGCTGGGCCTGGCAAAGCTCCTCCTAGGGAAACTGCGGCCTGTCTGTGAGCCTGCCAACCCACTACGACCCTGGTCAACACACACACACAGTATTTTTTTTAAATCAATTTTGCTCTACTTAGAAAAAAGGTAACAGTGATAAAACATTGCTATGGTAGGAACTCATAACCTTTGCTGTCATCTTATTCAAAGTTACAGCTAAACAAACACCCAATAGAAACCAATGATCTGACTCAATTTTATTTCAATAATATTCCATATTAACCCTGGATATTATGGAAAATGTAGTATCATACTTACTACTTATGATTTGTTATCATAAGTAGCCTTATGATAACACCAATCCAATTATTCTGCAATCATATTACATTAAATTACATTAAATAACATTACTGAGGTGTTGCTGCATTAAAATATATGAAGCTGTGTGCTTGACTATGCAATATACTTTTGTATTAGAATAAAGGTAATCAAATATTTCTATGGCATTCACAAGTGTGAAAACAATGAATATAACATATACAAGCATTGATACGTGCTGTATCGATATACTGATATTATTGAGCATAACATGTTAGCTTATCTGGATTTAATTCAGACCTCATAACATAACATAACATGAATCAAGATTCCACTGAGCTTTGTTGGATAAAAACAAAAATAGCTGTTGTTCCCTGTTTAGAATACATCCAAACACACAAACAGGCGTTGAGCTACTCCTACACACCCTCAGCAGGTTGGATGCAGCCCGGATGCTCATGCGGGCAACAGACTCCCTCTTGCGTCTGGGAAAGCGGTTGTACCCAGAGCGCTGGCTAGTGAAGGAGCTAAGTGAGGTGACCCCTGGGGTGACAGGGGCACCATGAGGAGTATAGGTTGTCCTGGGAGAGTGACCATCAACCTCATCTGGGCAACGGAAGAGTCGTCCGCGTGCTAAGGGATCGACAATCTAGAAAGAACAAAGATAAGGGTCAAAATATAAGTATGTGAGTAATACCCTGACATTTTACATGAATATGGTCATAACCTAGTAAATGCAGTAATGACTACACTGTACTGCACTCTAAAAGGTGTGTTTTTTGAAAAATCATAAAAGAAAGCAAAAGATAATGAACAAAAAAACCAAAAGACAATAATGAATGATGAGTAATGAGGTACAGCTGTTGGACATGGAGAAGGGAGTGACACCATTTTACCCTTCTGCCTCCTCCTTCTCTCATCCTTTATTTTGCTCCTGTCCTCAGTGTTTCTCAGTGTCACTATGTTAAACCATAAAGGTGGGAAAAACGCATTACATGTTGAGTGGTTGTGACATTGATTGAGAAAGTCAATTCTCAGTGGACAGAGCCTATGACCAGTTAGGTCTCATTTTGTTTATATAACTTATTTATATTTTCATGGTAGGTTATTTCAGTCTGTTTACACAGTAGGGTCAGGATATGAATGTATATCTAGATAGCTTGTGCTAACGTGCACGGAAGTGAATTAATAGCTAAAAAGACAGTTTAAGTCAAAGTATTCAGAAACACTATGTCTCTACTGACAGTACCTTGGGCATCTTGTGTGTAGCTGGTGAATCCAGGCCCTGGTCAAAGCTGGTGGCTGTCTCAGGCTCTCTATACTGGGCCTTCAGCTTGCCGTAGCGATGGCTGCAATGGTGCAGGCTCTTCCTGTGCCATACCTGCTGTTTGGTCTCACAGTCCTCCCCCACTCCAAACCACTGGGCTGTATTTCTACAGATAAAGATATGGAGCCAAACAGCAAGGGAAGACGGTAAGAGCTGAACATGAACTGTAACAACGTGTGCAGCAGTTTATCCAGTAACATCTGAACAGTGTAAGAAATTCAGCAATGTTGAAAGGCAAAGAGTTGAACAAAATGGCAGTAATTTCAGAGGTCAGCTACAAGATGTCCAACATATCTCTAAAATAAGGAGGTAACTTTTAATTCTAAAATTACAAAATGTTCCTGCACCAACACTGCAACAGCTTTAATGAATTTCATGGTACTATACACCAGGCATAAAACTTGCAATTATCTTTCTTTGCCCAACCATGCAGCTCTTTGTTGCTACACTGATGTTGCTGACAGGTCCTGTATATAGATCAGGGGTCCTGAAGTTAAAACAACATGGACTTTTCAACTCTTTAGGGTAATTTTTTTTCTAGGAAACAGCACCTGGGTTCATGACCTCACTGTTTGTATTATAGGTCACTATCTACAGACATAATTGTTGAGCATTATAAACAGAAATAATAATAATAAAAAAAAATAAATTAAAAAAAAAAAAAAAAAAAACTTTGGTTCACACAACAAATAGTAAATTTTACCTTCGGATGCTTTGAGAGAGCGACGTTTGTCTACCAAACTTCGACCTTCGGTCTCTGGTTAAGAGGGCTCCTTCTCCAGCTCCACTGAAGCCCTCTGACACGGAACCAGTTGCTTGACCGCTCTCGCTTTTTTTCAAAGATGGACGCAGTGGCTGAGCAGAGGAAAGGAATTAGTATTTCTCGATCAGCAGTGGCTTAACAGAGTGGAATTTAAGATAATCATCTCTATTATAATTATAGTTGTAGTAATATTAAAATAAGCAAACTATAACAGCAGCAAAGCAAAGGAGATCAGTTTGTTAGACTACACACAGTCTTACAAACTAGTAGTTTATTTGCTAATTAGCAGAATAAAACACAGTTAATTACTGGAGGACCCATTGGGACTGGTGGAACATTTCAGATGAAATTACTATCAAATAAGAAGACTGTTAAGAAAGTAATGAGCCAATTACTGCATTGGCTACATTACACAGCATCAGTGGCAGTAGAAAAATGGATTGTGCACATTTAATCCTATGCATAAAATAGCATGAAATAGATTTAGCTTTATCCCATTTGTCTTAATAGTGGTGTCTCTTTCTGCTTCTTCTTTTACATTCATAGGTTCACTCTATATTTGGATCTTTATTGCTGCTCTTTATTACAGCATGCATAGCATTGTGTGTTCTTAAGCACGGGGGCCACAGGGGAAATGTATGGCATTGTGCCCTTCCACTGCAAGACAGCTGTTCAAAATACCTCCCTCCTGGGCAAAGGGAAAATTCAGGGCAACAGAGTGTTACCATGCTGCTCTGTTGGTTTAATTTAAATCATTTGAACTGTAATGGACAAAGTACTGTCTGAAATCTTCTTTGACTTAAAAGTCTGAGTCAAATGATTACTAGGCATAGCAACTCCTTTTTTTCATAAACCCAAGTGAACTAAATGGCTTAAGGGAATATGAAATGCTTTTGGCAAATAAATAATAATAAATTTCCCAAAAATATTTCTTATCCCCCTGAAACACTGCAAACACTAAATAATGTGACAAATATGTTTTTATCTTATTTAGCTGCCAGAATATGTTGCTCAGAATATTCTTTAGTGTGTAATTGATCATGGTCATGATAAACCACTGACCTCATCTAGTCTATTATGGATTGTATTTCTGTAAGACAGTGTCTGTAAGAAGACAAACCGCTTCCTAGAAACTATTGATTATATTTTTACTTTCACTTCTTCAAGAAGCCAAGACGTGAACAAAATTAGGTCAAAATAATCAGCCTACCTGTTTTGCAGGGTCGTGGGACATCATCACCTCAGGTGGAGGGATGGCTATTACAAGGCTGGGCGGCTTCTTGCTCTTCAGACGGCTATCTGATGGTCCACTGTTTGGAGGAGGCTCCTCTCCGTCCTGTGATGCCATCCTGTCAGAGAGCTGTAGATGACATTATATCATTTAAGATTGATATACACAATAGTGGGAAAGCGTGATAGGATTTTAAAATAGCAAATAGATTGTTTATGCCTTCAAATAGTTTCTACTTTTAATTACGTAAACACCACATGTGATCTATCATTACTACTACTGACCATTACAGTTTCTCTTCTACACTAGTTCAAGGTTTGACAGATGTATGTAGGCTCATACAAAACATAATTATTATAAAAAGTTTCATGTAAGAGAATTTTCTAAACAAAATTATCATTTCGTTATCAACAAACATGACAAAATCTATTCATAAACAACCACATTCACAAAGACTAAGCAAAACTAATGATCATAACTATCATCATACACTACAGTGATACAGTGACAACCAGTGGCAGCCTTTTTTAAAATAATTCAAGGCGACTGGTTAGCCAACTAAAACTAAGCACCTAATATATTTTAACCACTAATGAAAAAGCAACTGATACACCAGCTGTTAAGCTGTTGGGAGTGACACCCTATGACATCATATGACAGGAATCAATAGCACTTTTCAATTATCGCACATCCTCAAATCCTCTGCTCTTTGCTCTGTTTGACTTGAGACCAGACCAGCGCTCCTTTGCATTAATTACATACTTGTAACAATAGTTGAGCTACTAGCTAAGGCGCCTCTGCATTCATACACAATGTACAGCCAACTATTTAAAACATGTTCATCAAAGTAGCAGTCGGATAACCACCATTTACAAAGCCCACATAAAACTACTGAACTCCATCACGTGTGCACAGCGTGTACATTATGAACCACAAGAATAACATTCTACATGCACTTTATTTTTAGTTGAGTTGATAAGACTTGTTACCTGCTCAGGGATGAAATAATATTGTCAGACTTATTTATCTACGTCTTGTGGTTGTTAGCAATCACAGGCAGTAGCGAAGCAACCTGTCAGTCTATTCCGGGAGCGCAGAATGTCTCTTAGCATTACATAGAGTATTTCCAGAGAATTCAAAGACACAGCGGACATAAACCTATAATGTCACAAGTCTTGGCCAACATATCCATTATGCTATCATGGTCTTGAAAGCCTTGGAGCTGTCCTGGAATTGTGGTTTATAAAATCAATGCGAGACTAAGGGTGTCTGCAGCAGGAATGGCAGTAACAGAGAAATCTGACACTGGTCCGGTCATTAGCCTAGTTTCCAGAGCCAACACACAGGCAGGGGTCTACATATTGTTTGAGTCACTTACTTTGCCTTTACCCCTCAAAAACAGAATTCCTATAATACATTTATGATAACAGTGGGGTACATTACAATTCTGTATTTTAAGTGTTTAAATATGGTGTTAAATATTTCCGCCTTTTGCAGAAAAAGCCTGATTCAGTCCTCTAGAGACAGAGAGTAGACGGCGCTGTCTGCTCATGGTTTACTGCAGTGGTGGGTAGGGGCTGAGACCCACCCACTAAGTTAATGAAATAGCTAGGAGTTTGGCAAATGAACAGACTGCTCAAGTGGCGGTAGCATCTACTACTGCAATTTCAACAAGAACTGTTCAGTTCAGAACCTCTCAGTGTAAATTTTAAAGAGGAGCTGGAGCACTGAGTTTCAAGGCAGGTGAGCAGAACTGAAAAAGGTATTATGTCAGCAAGTAGCAGCACCATAAGGCACACTTGCTAAATAAACAGATCGTTTCTAACCATTAAACACCTGTCTCTCTAAACGTACATCAGTCAGCTGATGATATGTAAATATAACTATGAATGACAAGCAGTTAAGTCAAATCAGGTCAAGTCGAAGCTTCCCAATGATACAAGGAAACAATATACAAAAAGCATGTAAAAAAGGAAACCCATGAAGGGAAAAATTCAGAGGTTTGATCCATTTGTTGACTCTGTTGGCCGTTAACACCAAACAATCACGTCAGTTCAAGAAAAGGCCTCTCTACAATGACATCATCCGAAGCTAATCATTATGTGATAGCAGGGAAGCACCTTTTCAACAAGTGCCTCTTATCTACACTTGTCCTGGGTCAAGTTATTGACTGATTCATCTAAACAGATCCTACGTTGACCGTTAATCAGTACAGCTCGTACTGTTACTCTATTAGCCATCTCCACACCTTTGTGGAGATGTCTCCCCTGATAGGGTGTCACCATGGTTTGGTCTCTTCCCCAGGGTGAGGCCTGCCCTGAGAATGTGTCAGTGTGTATTTCCATTTCCCTGATGCTCAAAGTAGTGTACAGTTTTTTTATAGCCTACATGTAATGTATGTGCTGTGTTAAATGTGTGGAGGTGCAGCACCAGACAAGACCACATCCTTCTGTGTCTTCTGTCTTTTCTGCACTGCAGTATTTGTAATCACAGTAACAGTAATCACTGTTTAATATCTACTAGTACAACTCCAACCCCCCACTTCCCACCACACCCTAACCCAAGCTTTAGGTCACTTAGGTAAAATTTAGGCTGCACTAGACAAACATTCAACATGCTACATAACCTTATTAACACAAACTTTATTCTTTTTTTGACAATTAACAAAAAAAACTGTATAACATTGTGTAATAAACACATGTTGACCATCACCACGATTTAATCAATTGTAATCATGAGAGCTGTAGGTAGAGCAACAACAGAAAAAAATGCTTTCAAAAGCAACAGAACTCTTTCACTTGCTGTGTATTTTTGGAAATCTTCTCACATTTGAACCAGGGGAATGGTTGAAAACTACATACGTGCCCCCACAGCAGTACACGCTTGTTGTTGCTGCTTGCATGAAGAAGATAGTGAGTCTCACTGAAACTAAGTGATGTGGGTGCCAACTCAATCTTTTTTTCTGCTTTTCCATTTTAAGCATTTCTGTGACTTGCCAAAGCAACTTGTAGCCAAGTGAAGCAAACTGGAAGTAAGCAGTATTAACAACTGAACCAAAACATACTGTTGTGGACCACAAAAAGACAGGAGGTTGAGATTGTTTTTGTCTTACAGAGAAGTTCCTGGCTGTATACAGAGGACTTAAAGACTATTATTCATAATCAGTATTAAGATGTTTAGGATTAAATCTATAATCTCTCTCAACTGTATTAAACTCAAACCAGTCTGTGATCTATTGGCTGGTTAATAATCTGAATGTATTAAGCAGCTCTGTCTAGTCTTCTAACATGGAGTGATGAACAAATATCCACTTTACATGCAGTTTAGTGACAATATCAGTCTCCATAACAATAAAAAATGTATTAAGACTAGTTTGTTAGCCACGTATTTTTTGACTTTCAATTTCAAGATGATAAACTTGAGTAAAGTTGTGATGACTTGAAGCTGCAATAAACTAAATGTGTCTTACTTTGACACATTTTCTAAGAAATTAAGTGTAAAATGGGAAAAGATTGGCTCTCAGCTGTTCCTACCTAGAGAAACCTAGGCCCAAACACGAGTTCTCATTTCAAACAAACATAGGAGCCACCACAGAAACCCCTGCTGCAGCCACACAACAGATGGAGTCGGAAACTGGAGAGGCAGCGTTCTTTAGCACAGAGAGAGCCATTAGCTACAGTAATGGTAGTTTTGTTATACAGTGCTGTGAAAAAGTATTTGCCCCCTTCCTTTCTTTTTTTTTTCTTGCATATTGTTCACACACAAATGATTCAGATCATCAAACAAATTTTAATATTACACAAAGATAACCAGAGCAAATACAAAATGCAGTTATTAAATGTTTTCCTTTTTCATTAAGAAAAATGGTGTCCAGACCTACCTGACCCTGTGTGAAAAAGCTATTGCCCTCAAAACCTGGAAAGTTTTCAAGCATGAACAGACTGTTTAAGGTCATGCAACAGCATCTCAATCGCATTTAAGTGTGTTAGTTTTGGTCAGCAGTGGCTTTCGCCTTTAACTCTCCCATGGATGCCATTTTGTCCAGTCCCTTTGGTATCGTTTAATCATGAACACTGACCTTAACACAAGTGAGGCTGCAGTTCTTTAAATGTTCTTCTGGGTTCTTTTATGACCTCCTGGAGGTGTCGTTGTGCTGTTGGAGTAATTTTGGTAGGCCAGCTACTACTGGGAAGGTTCTCGTTTTCACCAAGCCTTAGAAATGGCTTTCAAACAGTTTCTAGACTGATAGATTTCAATTTCTTTGTTTTTTATTTGTTCTAGAATTTCTCTGGCTATGATGTGTTTGTCAGACAGCTTCTATTTAGGTGATTTCTAGATACATCAGGTCTGGCAGTAATCAGGTTTGGGTGTTGCAAGTGAAACTGAACTCAGCTTTCCAAAAAATGCGGTTAATCAATCACAGTTAATTCGTGATTTAACAAGGTTTTAGATATTACTTTTTCACACAGGCCTATTCAGGTTTGGACAGATGTTTTCCCTTAATAAATGAATCATTTAAAAACAGTATTTTCTTTTGTTGTGTAATATTAAAATCTGTTTGCAAAAAAAAAAAAATAAAATAAAATCAGGAAGGTGACAAATACTTTTTCAAGACACTGCACTTGCACAATCATGATGTGAGGTTCTTAAAAACCCATCAAAAACTAGTTACAGGGCCTGACATGTAACACTGTGGCTCTTATGAAAGGAGTGAGGATGTGTTGAGAAATATTTCAAAATAACTTGCATTATTGCTTCAACAGACTTGAGACTTTATTTATCTGTGCTTCAGCTGTGGTATTTAACATTTAAGTAAAGAAAATGTGTCCTGTGTAGTTCCACACTGGATCAGTCAATCATAGATCAACATTGTGTCTGTCATCATCATAGCTATTTTAACAATCAGCGTTGTTCTTGGACCTATTCTGAAACTCCTGAAAACTAAATAAAGGAACTGACCTTCAGATAAATGCTTCATTACTTCTTCTTCTTAACACCCAGCAAGTTTTACGTGCATCTTTCTTTGTAGACCCTGACAAGGACATACACAAAAGTACGTGCAACTGTTAGTTTACCACAAGTGTACATGACTGTAATACATGTTAAACTGCATACAGTACAATATAAATACAAAATACAATTTAGAAGCAAAACAGAAAAAAAGTTATGCATTTTTATAAGTTAGTAACCGGAATTTTTGATAATACAAAAACAACTTACATCTAGCCAAACACTGCCAAGCTGTCAAATGTGGTGTGGACTTGAGTGTGTAAATAAATACTAGGGCTGTGCTGTGGCAACAATCGGGCAATGCAATATGTATTGTAGCTAGTGCTGCATATATCTAATCACAATCCCCATGTCAGCCTGTGAGATTACATAATTGCAGAACACTGCAATTTAATTGAATAAATATGTACGTGTCAACATGAGAACCTATGCTGCATTTATGTGCAGTCTGCTCTGTATTTACACAGCTAATAAAAGCCCTTTATATAAAGCCACACCACGTTATTGGTGAGAAGGTGGCTCCCTCTTCAAGTGCCTATGTCTATTTACACTGCACTTTAAAATACCACCATAAAGACGCTCCAGTGTGTGTTTCATACAGGCACTGGGACACCAGCACCCCAGCATGAGTGGCGCGATGTTTAATGTGGCATATAACAGGCACCGTGGATATACATTTGCCTTCAAAAGTGTGTTGGGGGTTAGATACAATGTGCCTTTACTAGTTTTGCACATTTAAGACATTATTGGACTATCATAAACAAGCATAAATGATCACAGATTATGCAGCAACATGTGGGTGATGAGAAGCTGGAGGAGACACGCTACTCACTACAACCTGCAGCTCTTGAGTAGAAAGGAAATGATACATATATACACATATAAATGCTAGCCATAAAAATATGTAAAAAATGTGTGTTTCAAGGATCACACACCTAAATACATAAACAACTTGAATTATTTAAGTTCAAAAGTATTTAAGCTCAGTGTTGATAATTCAGCTCCTGTGTCCCTAGACTTAGCAACTTTTTTATCTTTTCTTCAAAAAGTGACTAGCAACATAGCAACATTTTGGACAGGCATGAACTAATTTACATGGAGGTAAATGTCTCTCTTGGCTGAGACATCGTGATGGACTGGCGACCTGTCCAGGGAGTACCCCGCCTCTCGCCCAATAATAGCTGGGATAGGCTCCAGCACACCCGTGACCCCTGCACGGACTAAGCGGTTCAGAAAATGGATGGATGGATGGGATGACTGCCTCTCTGCTCAGAGTGTGTGAGCAGCAGCCTGAATGAAACGTGACTGAGCTGAAATGACAAATACCTTTTCCCCTTTTTTGTCCCTGTAAGATTCATCTCCTTTGATTTCATTAGACTTAGGTTTAACTTAATGTGACTATTTAGGTTTAGTCTTGTTTTACCAAAAATACACAGAGATTAGTAGAGTGAGTTAATTCTATTGGATTCACCATCAATCATATGGATACATTAATATTTTCTTACACCCCTAATAAACACAACTGATTTTTAAGAATACAGTGACAATAATTGAAAAGAGCCCAACAACTGACATAAATGCAGTGCAGTATAGTGTTTCTCCTGTGGCAACACTTTTACAGCCACTCTGACAACGTGAGATACAAAATGTGTTTGTGACTAAACCAAATAACCTGTTACTGTGTGCAATGAGTGAATCTTCAAACACACTATGTATACAGCAACAGAACGGCCAGAGAAGGTGACACTGAAAGTTTGCAGTGCTGACAAGTTATTAGCAAGTTGGACAAACCATCACACTGAGCTAAAAGTTAGAGCTTCTATGAAATACACCTTTTCAGCAGTTAAGATACGATTCCTGAAGTCCTAACAACTGTTCTGTGTTTGGTTAAAAAACAGTAAGGATCGTCCCTCGATGGGGCTACCCATCTCCAGCAATGAGTGGTTCTGAGGAGTATTAAGGTTCTCACAGCCACTTGAAGGGCTGAAAAATCTCTGTCTGTGGTTGCTTGTTTTCACAGACACAAAATTTGGTAATCGTGTTGTGTTCTGTCACCACTATTTGACACCATCATTAGTCAAAACATATGCAGTGTTTTGGAAGGTCATCTGAGACTGAGGGAGACTCCAGAACTAGAGTTAAAGGAAGAAGTAGGACTGCCCCACAGTCGTCAGCTGAACAACAATGTGCTTATGTGATCAGTACGTTTCGTCACAAAAAACATCCAATCTTTCATGTCGTAAAAGTGAAACAAACAGCAGCGTGACTGTAGGATTTATATACCAGTAAATGATGCTCCTGGAAAATTCTTTTCAGCATTTTTTCATGACTGTTTTTCTAACGAAACCTTTCCATCTAAACAAACATAGCTGCTGGTCAAGTCCCATGCTGTAAATGGAAGCCCAAGTCTTGCTGTAAGTGGGCCAGCAGCCAGCTGGCAAAATGCCTTCAGAATGAAGAGGAGTGTACTGCAGCCTCTTTAAAACAATCACAACATTTATGGCAGCACTGAAATGACAGTCCCGATGAACTTTATACACACTGTCAAAAGGTGGACTACAGTGTCCATTTTGTCTGTATGCACTGTTATGTGTGTGGAGTACAAAGTGATCATGACTGAGCAGACTCATTATGCTAAAGTGAGCTTAATCTGATGACTGCTACTGAAGGCGTGGGTGAGTGTGTGAGTTTCTGTGGTGTCTTTGTGTGCCTAAACAGTCAGCGCAACAATCGAAACTGCCCCCTCATTTTTAACTTCTTTTACTCATAACCACAATCTCACACCAAAATTACATGCATATCCCATTACCCTCTGGCTGATAATAGCACAGTACTTCAAACAAATCAATAGTTCCACTGCAAAGCTATTAGACATCAGTAATTCACTATTGCGGTATCTTGTTTGAAAAGGACCTTGGCTTCAACCTAACCCTTCCAGAAACCGTTTAAAACACTGCACCATTTTCCAAGAGTCTGCGTGTCCAAACCTGCACAACCAGAGAGATACTACAGCAAATTCCACCTGTGTTACCAGTCAAAGAGTTCCTCATAATCCACGAGAGGTGACCTAAGTTATGTTCATACAGTGTGTGCACACAAAACAAGATATTGCTACCCTGTTGTGTTTTTCCTCTCTGTCGCTGGTACAACAGTACATGCCTGTATGTTGAAATGTGTGGCCTAACACAGTCGACTTCTGAAGGTTTTGTCAGAGAAATTCTTGTCAAAAAGCCCAGCTTGGCTGTTAAAACAGAGACAAAGCAGTGTACTGTCACAAATTAACTGCAGTGCCAGACAGAGATGGAATAAAGACATTGTGTCCCCTCGTGGATAGCCACAGAGATAGCTTGTAAGATTTAACAGTCTTTGTCTTTCAACAGATTTCCACAGTGTCCCAATATTCAAGATACTGAGCTACACACTGGATGACAGAATGAGAGCCTAGACAGCAGCTTGGTACTCCTGATAGTGAAGTGGACTGTAAACAGATGCAATCATAGAAGGAAGGCCAGCGTTAGAAGTGATGAGAGGATTTGATTGCAACACTGTGACATGCTGGAGAAATCCAGTTTAAACTAAAGTTAAAAAACAGGTTTAAAAAATTTCTGAAAATATGAAGAAAAAGATGTCCAAATAAGTCTCTAAAATTAAATCTAAACTTTCTGACTTGTACTGGATCAGTTTTCCTTCATACTGTTCGTTAACGCACTGACAGGTGCACAACTGGAGCAGACGACACACCAGTTCAACTCAGCAGACACAGCTGTTCAGCAGCTGCCAAAAACACCCTGCTTT
Organism: Helostoma temminkii; assembly: GCA_900302695.1. Lineage (NCBI taxonomy): Eukaryota > Metazoa > Chordata > Actinopteri > Anabantiformes > Helostomatidae > Helostoma > Helostoma temminkii. The sequence goes on from OMLM01008143.1 coordinate 29,511, forward strand.
TCTATTTCCCCTTTTTCTGGACTGCAGCTGTAGAAAGTCAGCCTGACATACTAATATAGTTTGCAGTGGAAAACACCGTGTGTTTACTCACATGTGCATGCAGCAGCTCATACATGAGCTTAATTAAGCGTTAAGACGTTAAGTTTTTAATAAATCTACAGTTAACATAATAAGTTCCTTCATTCAGCTGTGTTTGCACTGGACTTTGTGTATTTCTAATGTGATCCTGAACAGAAATTAATAAGCACAAATGCAGCAATAGTGATAATTTCTGGCAATGATAATTCTGTCGTGACAACTGGGACTACACCACTCTTTCTGCTAAATAACAACACATCCTGCAATAATTGGTGGTAAAAGCAGCAATATTCAGCACTTAATTGAGAAAATTTAATAACTTCTAAAGGTTTTACTGAAACAGGTGCTGCCGTTTCTACCTACTGCCACTACTGGTTCAGGTTGTATCTTCTGGTAAGTGCCAGTAAAGAAACTGGTCCACCATTATGTAACTGTCTTTCCAGGAGGCGGAGAGGCAGATGTAAACACAGCGGCACAGAACTGAAACTTGACTTTTTTCCCCTCGGTCAACGTGTTTCCACCAACTCTGACCAAAATATCAGTTTCAGTTACGGTCACTCATACAATTCCGCTCACTGCTGCAATAATCGAAAGGCAAATGAAGAAGTCCAACTAAGTTAATAACAAATGGATTTAGAGGCACATTTTGACTGTAATTTACTATAAAGTGATAATGGAACGAAACCTGAGATGAATAATGGTATTTGTCCCGGCAGGCAGAGCAACAAAGGGCTTGTCTGAGCATGCTGCTAGATGACAACGACCGTTAAAGCTAGCACTGACACTGACATGAACGCTAGCTTCGTCTTCTTCGAAAAAGCTCCAACTTCAGCTGGAACCACACTTAATATTAAAACCTGCTCTGTCAGGGCTCTCACACGCGTAGATTACAGTATATTTAGGGTGTTTTCATTGTAAAAACGCGATAATAATCGTTGACCCAGACTGTTTGAGTTCGTGTTCGCTTTTAACGGCAGAACGTAACGTACAGAAAACCGAAGTAACGTCCGAACGGTCTCAGTACACTCACCTCCACGAAGAAATTATGTTGTTATTAATCATTAGCAGAGAATAAAAGTCCGAAATGCCGCCGATACTGAAGACTTGTGTACACCAGCGTGTCACTAACTACTTCCCTCTTTCTCTCTTCCAACATCCTTACTGTGGCTCCGGGGCGGAGTTACGACTTGTCTTATCCACAGAGGAGGCGAGCTGAGCCGTCCGACCCCTCAACACCCACCGCCTCTGGACTACAGGAGTGTGGAGTCAGTATGGAAACACTGTTTACCCGCGTTTTATACCATTTACTTATGTATATTAGATAATATGGGCTTGTGTCTTTGTGCACGGCAAATTTTATTCACATTTGTGACTTGACTCACAGGTTTGTTTGAACAACAAAGCAGCGCATTTGAAAACATATTTTAACATGTGTATTTCTAAAATACATCTGTGCGGGTTGACAGGGTAACACTGACAAATGGTCAAACCCAAATATGAAAATGAATATTTGACTCATAAGGGCTTTGGACTGTAGGCTACAGTAATTATGTCCTAGCCTGTCCACATACTTTACTACACTGTTAGTCCAATGCTCTGAGGCACAAGCTTCACTTTTAGAGGTCAATGGTCAAGGCCGCTGTGACTTGATGTCTGTTATCTCACAAACATCTGGAAGGAGATTCATTACAAGCAGCACAAACGTCCATTTATGGTTGGACTGATTAGAAAATGAGTCTTGACAGACATGCATCTACATGGCAACTTTACAGTTTGTCTGCAATGCAGGATCAGGTGTCCGCATGAACAATGAAAGAGATTTGCTTGCCATGAATAAATTATTTCTTGAAGCCCTATCACTGGAAGAGATGTGGACAACATCTGTATTACCATCTCAGTAGTGTCTTTAATTACAGATGTGGTAGGAGTACACAAGCTCAAGTAAAAGTACATATACTGGTAGATGCCTAAAAACATACAGACACTGCAAGTACGACTTCAAATTCTCTATTCAAGTTATACTCTAAAATTAAAAGAACAAAAGTACAAGTACTCCACTAAGAAATCAAACTGTTGAATTGATGTTAGGTGTATTGGTTTTATTAATGTAACATAAAAGTTCAAGTCCAGACTTTCTTCACAATAAGCGTGTCAATATCAAAATATCAAAATATCTAATCCATTTTTTATTAACAGTTTACATGAAAGTGGTTTTGCTATGTGTTTAAAGTAAGTAGATGTTCTTATTGCAGAAAAACTGAATTGCATATAGTTGTATTCTTCATGACAGTTTTCCTATAATGGAGCAAAAGTACAGTAGTGGGGTAACACTGAAATATTTGAGTAAAGTACCTCAGAATTAAATATGGTTATCACCTCTGCTTAATAAGAATGTATGTAACATATTTTTGTCCACATCCCAGTCCCTAGTTACTGGTACTGGACCTCATGTCCCAGTCCAAGATTTTCCTTCATCACCAGTTTATCAGACTGTAGAAGTAGTGTCAGTGGTAGTGTCAATAACAAACAACACAAATATTATTTTTGTTTATTATTTTATTACCTCACAAGTCAAATGATTTACCAACCATTAAAATGTTGTTGAAAATCAAAGTTATTTAATTAAACATGTTGACAAATTATCAGACAAATATGTGTAACAAATAGCTTTGTCATTACAAACTAACAATCATGCTCCTACAGCAAAAATCAGCTGATTAATAGTCTGTAAACACAGTAATGAAATAATACAAGCTTGAAAGAGTCTCAAGTAATTAGATTGAGGAAGGAGCACTTCCTCAGGCACGTGATTATCCCACAGATCATCTTTACACTTACAAGGCTCTAAATCAAACATCCCCCTTTCTTATTACAATGTCATTACAGTCAAATGTCATAAAATCGTATTTTATTGTTAATAGTTCTGCTGCTATTTTTAACTCTTTTTAACTTTAGCCTCCGTGGCATTTACACTTGAAAGATATACTACAGGAGATCAAATAAACCAACAGCACGAATTCAAATATTACAGTTGTTTGCTAAATGATTTTATGATAGCGTTTTCAAGAACTTTTTTAAGTGCAATAACAAAAACAGGAAAGCATTAATCTAGAAAAGGTCATCCTGTCTGCATGTTTCAATCTAATTTGAATATCACAGCTTATTAAAAATTTGTTTATTGAATGTTTGAAATGTGTTTGTTTCAAAACTAAAAAAACAAAAACAAAGTCTTCCTGCTTGGCTTGGGTGTGACCCTTCTTAATAATATTTCAACCCCACACAGCAGGGAGGGAGAATACTAATGCACCTGTACAGTGCATATTAGGCCTCATAAAATAAATTTCAGACATTATATTATCTGTCTTCACTCGTTTTCACACCTGACATTCTTCACCTCACAACATATCTGCTAAAAGCTTTCAACCACACAAACGCATTCAATTGTATGTGGAATCACAGAATAATGTAGCATGATCAGAGTCACAGCTGAACAGAAATGGCCATATACGTTGAGAAATCCTGACTCCCATAGTGGAATTTATGAGAAATCACCCCACAGTGCTGAATTTAATCTATGTAGGTGAACACATGCAAATTAGTCAATCACACAAATATTCATTATACAGTAGCACACACCATGTGACAGATTGTGCTATAGAGCAAAAAGGCATGTTAATGATTTTCAGCTAAGACTTTAGACGTTTTATCCTTTTATAAAACACTTCAGAGACACATCTGAAGTGGGTGTTTCTGTTGGAAATCACCAATTAGGCTGTTTATACAAAGCAAACTATCACACCATAATTAATAGGCATGAGAAGGTAGCTTTTATCAACCTTGTGCATTTTCCTCTAGGGGACAAATGAACACCTCCCTAAATGACAATTATGACAAACTGCACAGTGCCTTTTAAATTAAGCTGGTCCTTGTATTTATGGGAAACAACTGACTTTACTGTTGGTTTGTTCACTCTACAATTATGCAACATTCATAATAACATTCTGTTCTTGTTAAAATCCAAATCCATCTTGACTGGCTCACAGTGAGGAGCCATCAGGCACGCAGCAGACGTGTGGAAAGGACAAGGAAACATGAAATACTAAGAAACTTTACAATGGAATTTCAGAAAATATGGAAATTTAAAGCTGTTGTACTTTTTAGTTACTGGGATGAAGCTATTGCCTCCATTAGGAGATTTTAGATATATTTTTTTATTCCTGGTTTTGTTTCCATTCTTCTTAAAAAATCTTCTTTTGGGTTGCACAACCAGTTTTAATCCATTTTTGTTATCTAGTGTGATTTTCTCAATCATCACATAAAACCAGTTTGCTGTCAGTAAACCACGGCCTTTACAGAGGCTGATTATGAAGTTAAACTTGACCACAAGAGTCGGGAAGAGGAGACTAAATTCCCTCAGACTGTTATATACTAGATGATGGAAAGTGAAGACCATCATGGGATTGATATGATGGCTTATTAATGCTGCTGATATATGCAGAGTTAAAGGGTCACAGCCAGGAGTCACCTTACAGTTTTGACCGCAGGGGCTTCAGGTACTTGTAGAAAGATTCATGGACCTGTGGAAAAAAGAAGGATTTCTATTATTATATACATCTAATAAATATAATATTTGGTGTAAATTTGCAAAGATGTCAACTGTATTCCAACCTAAAAACAACATCACATTCAGCCATATCCTGCCACATTTAGCAGTTTCTGCTGACAAGAAATATAACTGACTGACCTCAGTTGAGTTCAAGGGTGAGCGCCGAGCCCATTCGAACATGTTTTCATAGACGTTCCCATCGTATCGCCCCAGGACCGAATTCAGCTTCTTGTCATGAAAGTCGAAGGCATCTACCAGTGCCACAGCGTTGGGCCTCAGCTGAGCGAGCAGCTCCTTGATACGGACAGAAATCTGCAGCACCTGGGGCACACTCAGCAGACCAGCCTGAAAAAGAGGGGAAATTAAAAAAAAGAAAAGACAGATATGGTTGAAATCATGCTAAACATACATGTACTTTAGTAACTTGTTTACTCTAAAAGCAGATCACATAGGTAATTAGGGAATGTACATGTATGCACTTGTTTAGTACACATTTCAAAATATACAATAAATGCAGATCAATAATCAGACTTTTCTATCATAAACTTATTTTGGAAGAACAACTGCGAGTTTAACTAGACTGAACATGACATACATATCAAAAGCTGTATTGTCCTTGTAAAATATATTTTCTGAATTTGGTTTATGACCAACCAGTGATTAATGGAGTATGTAGTGTGGCACGATAACACCCACTGTAATACCTAAAATTAGATAAAAAAAACACTAGATATGGACCATATTACTTATATATGCTTTTCTGACCTGCAGGAAGTCTCCAGAGCTTTGGGTGATGCCATGCAGAGTGTATAGCAGAGCCAGAGATGACAGCACTGAGTGTACTGCTGTGTCACCAATCTCTCCCAGCTTGTCAGTAAAGAGCTTCACTACAACGTAGTGACAGTGGGCCTGCAGATACAAAAACAGGAGGATACGGAATCAACATGAAGATAAAGAGGATGTAAGTCTGACCTCAAGCGGCAGGGATCGCAACAATACACTGTCTAAAGTATCATTCAATAGATTTACATCAGACTTACATCTGAGGCTCTGACCAGATCGATTGCACTGTTGTTCCAGGCATCTTCTTCACTCTTCCTGTGCTGCAGCTCCTGCTGGATGCTCTTTGCTGCCAGCTCTACCAGACTGAGGAAAAAACACACACACACATATGTCCACACCTTTAACAACATGTCACAAAACTGTCTTTTTATAAATTGTCATCAATCAAATCATGAGAAAAATCTATTTAAGTGAGTCTCAGTAGCAGTAGAAAAATTAACAACTGCCTTTTATCCCTCTGATATCTGACCGGCAGGCCACATTTTGTCAACCTCCACCAGACTGGTTTAGTGCTAAATAAAATACTAAGTGCCTAAGGCTGATAGTATGCAGGAATCTGATCACAGCAACATATCAAGTCAGATAGAGAAAAGGACAAAGGCAGAAATACGAATGACAACAGATTCAGGCTATCAAGGTGATAAAAGCTGACAGTTGACACTTCGACCTAAATGATCTGAGAAACAATAACCCAGCAGTAAGACGCTCAAACAACATGCAGTCACTAGCTATGGGTGTAAGGGTTGAAGCAGCTGTGCCTTCACAAAATCAAATATTTAACCAGAAATTAAAATGCAGAGCACAGTCCAAGTAACCACATTATTTTTTCCTCTGCTGCTCTTGTCTCTTACATGGCAGCTCGCAGCTTGTACACCTCCGCCAGACTACTCAGGTCATTAATGTCGACCACGGTGGGTCTAGAAGCGACCGGCTGGGGCTGGACCCTTCGATGATCTGCTTCATTCAGGTATGACACAATCCCACTCAGCTGCTGGCCGTTCTTCACCTGACGATAGCTCTTCAACAAGTATCTGCACAGACAAGGTGAAATACTTAAGCGTGTGTGCATCAGGTATTTGTTTTATCATCACTGAAATCAGTCACATCCAAATGCAATCATTTTTTGTGGCTGCTGTTAAGAAAATATCTTATCTTTGATTCTGCATTGTAATGCTTTTTTTTCTACTAGCACCAATTGATGTCTGGTTTTATATATTAAGTTATTCATTCGTTCTCATTTCCAACACCTGTGGGCTGTGTGAACATATTCAGGAACAAGCTCTTTGAATAAATGATAATTTCAGGAAGTATTCACACATATATTCCTGACAAACAATGTCTCCTTAAATGATTTTTTAAAATGAAAAGCTGTGTTTTAGTACTAATGTTACTACCAATGAACCATTGCAGCTATCATTTAGGGCATAACATGTGACCTGTGTTTGTGATTTCTCAAGGAGGAGTGCGGGTGTGATGCCTGCATTTTTGGTGTGTTTACGGCTGCTGTGTGGGCGCATGTTTATGTCTGTACGTCTCATTCTATTTAAGTTTGGGACAAAAGCTGTGGGTGAAAAAGCTTCTGTGTGCTCTTTGTGTGAGCTCTGCTCTTTGAGGACATTTACTAACTGTAGGAATCAAGCTGAATTATGTTAGGTTAGGTGTTACCGCACAGGGTAAAGTAATAACAACTGCCCTACTGTGTGAGGACTCTGACAGTAAAAAATAACAACTGCACTTCTAGCTTGTGTTTGTGTCTGGGTTATGTGTCACATTTATTGTCATACATTTCTGAGTGATGAGTTACCTCGCAGTCTGGAGCATCATGACCGTGTTCTCACCCTCATAGGTACAGGTAGGGGTGAACTCGACGTACAGGTCAGGTAAGGCACTGCTGCGAGAGTAGCCATGGCCACCACATGACATGCGACACACCTCGATGGCAGAGTTGGCTGCCCATGTGGTGAACGCCTTCAGACCTGCGGACAGGGCATGGAGCTGTGGATGGAAGAGGGTAAACACAGCTTTTTAAAAAAAATCACTAAGCAAGTTTTAAATTATGGAATAATATACAGATGAATGCATTTACTAGAATGAGCCATATTTTGACTTTTTACTAAACATCACTATTTTATAGGCCCCAAAAAAGTTGAAAACAATGAGACTGATCTTTCACTTTGTCAATAAATAAGCATCACCCTCAGTTAATTAATTATCATTACGCCTACAGTACATTACATGTGTATTTCTAGTCAGTACCTCTGGCAGTTCACTGAAGTCCCCCTGGTTAATGTCTTCAGTGATGCGGTGGTAAGTCTTATTCATATACTGGCCAACAAATGTGAACGCATAAGCCGTAGCCAGCAAAGGGAAAAGCTTGTACTGCTGCGTCTGGTAGTCGAGGATCTGGGGCTCTGGCTCACTGCAAGACAGAAACACACAGTATCAGCTCATACTTCCCTTTGATACAAAGCAAGTTTGTAACAGCATGAACCCAAGTGCTATCTCCACTTGCAGCCACTATTTCTGAACCTATGACACTGATCAGTATGTCGGCCATGAATTTCATGTGTGGGGTGCTGTCATAGATTAGGTTTCAGGGCACCGTAAAGATTATAATTCCACATTGGCATATGTCCCATACCCTACCATCCTCACATTTTAATACATAACCCACCCAATTCTATGGAGGAAACATGACTTAATCAAGATACAAGTCAACCATTCAGTTAAATACATTTTTTAATTATTTACAGTAATTACTTGTCATTTTGACTGTATGTTGATAGTGTTATACAGCATACATACATATGTACAGCTAAATCACGTGTTTCACTTGTAACTTCCAAGAGCAACACACTGTTAAGGTAACCATTTAATTTTTATTGACTGACCCTGGACGGATTTCAGACTGGTGACGAACAGCACTGTAGCGGATGGCGATGGTGCAGGCCTTGCCGAGGGCCCGAGCTGACTCGCCGACGATCATGGAGCGGATAAACACCATGGTGCCGTAGGTCAGCTTGGAGCTTGGTGGCTTCACATAGGTGCCATCTGGCTCCACCTGGTGGGGAGACAGTTTTTCTAAGTCCAAAAATCCTACATTACTGTGACACAAGTACATCAAGATACTTTAGAACAAATAAAACATGATTTGATGCAATAATACAATATTCCATTCGTGAAGGAAGAGCAAACATTAAAAGTTTTTTAAACTCAACTGACCTCAGTAAAAAAAGCTGTTTTACTGTATCTACTCAGATAAAGTCACAAATCACCTTGGCGTATTTCATTAGCATGTTCTCTCGTGGGATTCGTACGTTCTCCAGTTTCAGAAAACCATTGTCAACTTCACTAAAGCCAAACTTGGGGCCGATATCACCAACAACAATACCTAATAAAGACAAAAAAGATAAGACACAGGCAGAGGAAGAGAGGCAGAGACTGAAAGGCAAATGAGGCCTGGCTTTACCATAAACACCACATCCAGAGAGACACTCAGATGGTAGTTACCTGGCAGTGGTACATGTGTGTTCATGTCACGGATGGGAACGATGAAAGCATGGAGACCGTGGCAATTTCCCTGAGTGTATAGCTGGGCTAGAACTATGGCATGGTTTGAGGTCTTTCCAACTGTAGAGAGAGAGAGCGAGGGTGTTAAAACCTTTTATTGTCAATCAGACTGACACAAAAACAACAATCCTTAAAAAGCTTGACTGCAATTATGTAACTTATGTGACATGTGGAATTAAGATGGGAGGGTGGAGGTGAAAAGCAGAATTGATGAGACAAAGAAAAGCCAATACTGTGCTGGTTTACATGATATTACACGAAAAGCACATGTTGGATGTCACCACTGTTATGAAGTGATTATATTTCAAAAAACTGAAAGATTAGTCCACTTTTGTGGCACTACATATGACACAACAAGCAATTACTGTACTATGTCTTACAGACCAGGGCAGGATTTCTGTAAGCCTATAATTGCCAGTATTGCTGATAAAATTCTTTAAAAAATGTAAAATGTTAAACTTGTCGGTCAAAATGTTCAGGTTTTCTGGTTTTCATGACTTTTCAAACATTCTTTGTACAGGTAAGAAATAACAATGGATGCGACCGGACACATTGTTTACACCAGAGGTCAGCTGATCGCACTCTCCCAACACTCACTAGGAGAAAGCCCCCCTCCTTAATACCATCCAGCCTGTCCTGCTGAGAGAGAAGCTCCTGAACATGCAGGTAGACTCCTCCACAGCCTCCTGGATCACTGACCACCTGACAGACAGACCACAGTTTGTACAACTGCAGGGATGTGAGTCTAAGCGGGTGATCTGCAACACTAGAGCACCTCAAGGGACTGTCATCTCACCTTTTCTCTTCACCCTGTACACCTCAGACTTTCAGTACAATACTGCTGCCATCTGCAGAAGTCCTGCAAAAGTTCTCAGATGACTCTGCAGTGGTTGAGTGCATCAGTGGATGGGAGGAGACAGAGTACAGAGGTCTGGTGGACAGTTTCGTGAAGTGGTGTGGAAACAACCATCTGACCTTGAATGTGAGCAAGACCAAGGAGATGGTTGTGGACTTTAGGAGGAAGAGAACTAGCTTTGACACTGTCTCCATTCTGGATGAGGAGGTGGAGGTGGTGGAGAGGTACAAATACCTGGGAGTTCACCCGGACAATAGACTGGACTGAAAGTGCAACACAGAGTAGACTCTACTTCCTAAGGAAGCTCATGACCTTTAATGTGTGCAACAAGATGCTGCAAATCTTCTACCAGTCTGTTGTAGCTAGTTTAATATTCTTTGCTGCCGTCTGCTGGGGCAGAGGCATCAGAGCCAGCGACACTAACAAACTGTATACTGTATAGGAAGCTGGCTCTGTGCTGGGGACTTCTCTGGAACCTTTAGATCATGTGGTGGAGAGGAGGATGCTGCACAAGCTGCTGAACATCATGGAGAACAGTCACATCCTCTCCACAGCTACTGGTCAAACAACAGAGCAGTTTTAGCCAGAGACGTCTTTAGCTCCGGTGTGACACCAGAATTTCCCCCCGGGGATCAATGAGGTAGGGATCGATCTAAGGATCTATCCGTCTCTCTATCTAAAGCTGCCAGCAGCGAGGGACATACACACAAGATTCTGAACTACAGCGTTTATTTTTTAATAGGTAAAACTGCAGGAATCACATCATGGTTATTGTCCTATGAAGGAAAGGTGTCTGTTCGCTCAGAGTTCAGAACTATTAACCTGATGGATCTGGTCAGAGCTGTGGGTTTATTAAAACTGTGCATTTTGATATCTTGATACTACAGGACTAAACATGAATTGTAAAGGTAAGAGAGCTCACAGTATCACACTGTTACTGCATATTAAGGTTATTTATTGAATAATATTACTGCTAAGTTCTGTTTGACATGCTAGCATAAACAGTAACATTAGTTTTTAAGCTTTCATTAACTGTATGAGGAGGCTTCTATACTTTTAAGTTTAACCTGTGGTGTCAGTCATGTTTTCAGACAACACATAATTAATCTCTCTCTACATGTGGCACCAACTTTGTGACTACACTAGTTTATAATAAACGTTATCACTGCTGCTAGTTGTGTCACTAAGATTTAGCTTGCTGTAAGTGATGTGTCTCACCACCACCACCACAGTCTCTCTAATGGTTAATGTTATAGTTGTTTACATAATTTATGTTAATTAGTGAAAACACCACTAGCTCTAAATGGATCAATGGTTTAAGCAAAGCTAAACTACACGAACCACAGACATTTTGAGAATTTGTGACACTGATCTCAGTGTAGAAAACCACTAACTGTCCTCCATCTGCAGTTCTCACCATACCAACGCAGTGGCTTGACGTCATATGCAAATCGCCTATGGCTAATCTATGCCTACAGGAATTCTAATATTAAGTGAACATGTTTGTCCGTTTACATCACAGTGTGAATGTACTTACGTCCTCCAGGCCACCACTTGATAGAGCTGACCGTAGGAGAGTTCAGGACAAACTCCTGTGTGGAAGGGTCATAAGTAGCGGTGGTCTCCAGCCCTCTGAGGTGCGTGCCTAGAGAGAAAGACGACAAATCAAAGCAGAGTGTATACACAGAAAGCACACAATGTTGAAAAAGCAAAAAGCAAATCAAATGATTTTAATGAAGAATGTTTACTATTAGATTTATTAGCCATAAAACTAACCACCAACACTAAATTAACATGAAGAGCATGAAACTTAACCAGCTAAGCAGTTAATCATACAATGTAACAATACTTAGCATCAAGGTTAAAAGCAGAAAATATAAATCAAAACACAAAATGGTATAATGGAAAGTAAATACATCCTTCAGAGTGTAAATGTTTAAACACGTTAATTTTCAATTGAAAATCTAATGAATGAAGGCATAAATTTCAACATGAAGTAGCAAAACAGTGCATTGTGTAGGTGTTTGACAGATCTTAAGAAACGTAGTGTGTTTTTGGTCTAAATGGCCTGTTCACACTGGAATTTGTGCTAAGACAAAAATAAACATAAAAATGATCTAAGGTGGTTAGTAATGGGTTACTCAAAAACATTTAAACAGGCTGATGAGAAAAAGAAAGTCAGTTTTTAAGGGTTATCTGATGGATGCTGGTAGTCAGAGGGCAATAACAGGATGTAATTGACTATTCTGGGGGGGTATGCTTTACACTAAAAGGAAAGACACATTTTGTTCTGAAGTGGTGCTCACACACTGTTACAACTGATAAGACTGCTTGTGTTCACCTCTTCACCACTTATGCATCTTTACCTACTCATTCCTTTTCTACTTGTTTGCCAAACAATGGGGGAAAAATTGAGAAGCATTAATAACATCTGCAATTCAAATTCAAAACCAAATTTCCTTAAATAATCATTGACTAAATAAAAAATAAAGTGGAGAGAATTATGTAGCATCTACCGCTATCCTAATCAAACCAAGTTGATTTGGTTTTTAGGTTGATTAGCAGTGGCAATGACAGAGCAACCACTTTATGCCTGTTTTGTGAACGGACCACCTAAAAAACACCTCAGGCAAAACATGCCTCATATTGTGCCCTTTTTTGCTGTTGTTGTTTTTTTTACCATGACCCATCTCGGTCTGAGCGTAGGTGCCGATGATCTCTAGGTTCCAGGCCGGCATGAAGAAACGGTCCATTTGCTCTGGGGTGGCCTGGTTGAGCAGTGTGGGCAGGAACATCCCCAGATGGAGATCCAAGGGCTCTGGCGTGTTGGGGTGCACACATCTAGGCCACGCAGGACAGCGGCGCACAGAAAAGAAAAGCAGGTGGTGACGCAGAAAAGGGCAAGAAGGAAGATGTGTAGAGGATAATGGGAATGTATGAGGAGAGATTATAAAAACCCACAGGAGGGATCGATGGATTAGAATTGAAGTGATAAAGAAAGTTCAAGCAGTGAAGATGTATGTGACAAAGACAGATTAAAACAGCTTGTGAGCATGCATATTGGTACAGATGATTTGATCATATGATCATAATTTGGCTTCAAACTCCACCTGTGTAAATTCACAGTTTTTTACAGTGTTATTAATATGTCCACATGTGACTGAACACCTCAGTTTTGTACAGTACTTCAGGCTTAGCCAGGTCTCAGTTCAGGCCGTGCTGGTGGTGTTAACCATTTCTGACCATCGGCTCATCAAATAAATGCATAAACGTTGTTTATCAAACAGATGATATTATTTGCACTAATTGGTCCATCAAAAATGTTTAGTGAACCTCAGTGATTAAAAGCATAATGGGTAAGTAACATTAGTAATATTTTAAGGATTAAAACTTTGACTAATTGAGGAAATAATGACCAGATTGATCAATATTAATATATTTATTAATTGTGGCCCTACAGAAGTGGCTGAGGGAATACTACATCATGCCATGAATGATACATAATGAGGCCCAGTGATGACTCAAACTTGCCACAACACAAACTAACAAAATGTTCATTAAAGGCAGAGCCTTCAGCTCTAAACTTTTAGTGTAGCTTTGCACAGATGAAATACAAATTCAGAATAACATCAACTTGGCTTAGTTACAGAAAGGCAACAAATACTAGCTGGTTTGGCCTACATTTTCTCTCATCACAGACTTTTCAGCCTCTCAGATAACAAAGAGACATTCACAGGCTTGAGCTCAGCCTCACTGCAGGGTCCAACACCACATTCTTCTGCAGCACATAATGTTATCTTCTCTTGCTTTTGATGAAACATTGAATAAAACTGACCAAAAGTAGTTTTGTCTATCTTCTCTTTTAAGTCTACGCTACCTGCTGATTCAACAGTTATTTTCTTCACCATTTCTGGTGATTTGAGATGTCAATAGGCAAACCAAAGAGAGACTAGATAAGAAAGACACAATTACTGAATAGAATTCATTCTCATTCATTTGCGAAAACAAGAAAATTAATCAAGACATACCAATCAAAATGCCCTCAAGCATCATCATTATTACAACAAGAGGAAACGACAGAGGTGAGCAGGAAAGCAGTACCACGAACTACTGTTGATAGGAACATGTTTTGCAATAGACAGGCCAAAACTATTGCAACATACTACTAAGCCTGAAAGTGCACGTGACAGACACTACTAGTAAAGTGATTTTAATATACTACATATACTACAACTAGTAGCAAGTCAGGCATTGCCATCTCTTGTTAGAAAAAAAAATATAAACACACATGCAACGGCTTCATATTTTCTGTGACGATCTTGATCTGTCAAACACATACAGCAAATCACCAGAACTACTCTTGGTACTGATGTTTACCTGTTTCATATATAATTTTTTGATAAACTTTCAAAAACACAAAAAACAATTTGTGCTCAAAAATATGCCCTCATCCATGGTTGGGGTGGGGTGTGGAATAGGCCTATTTGTTCTACTTTATTACAGTGGTGTCTTATTTACAATCAAGTAAATAAGGTAAGGGCTAAGTTCAGCACTAACCGTGACCCAGCTCAGTTTGGGCATACGTGCCCACAGCCTGGAAGGAGTTTGCCAGAGGTAACCATTTCTTGGACTGCTGGGGGTCACACTGGCTGTACAGGGTCGGGGTGAACATGGCAAAGTGTAGCCCCATTGCCTCTTGAAGGTTGCCTTTAACCATACTGGGTGATGGGAAGGTAAATAATAAGCAGCTGAAGTTCAGACTTACTGTTACATAAGTGTTGTGTAATTTATATATTTACTTGCTCAATATATGATAGAAGATCTGAAAGACAACGTGAGTTTATCTCCCGCATACAATTTAGTTAATTTCACATGGCTCTTGGTTATCTGAGGATAAAAAGTCGACATGAAGTAGATGGAGAGTACGTCACCATCAGGACTGGATAAACCGGCAGCATATTTTCTTCTTTACGTTACCCTTCAGGGATTCTCTCTGCAAAGCCATGTAAACCTATCTATCCCTTCTTCAAGCAGACCCGCTGCATATACACCAAACAGGCTGACAGAAAACTTGAGAGCGAAGAGAAAAGGACACTGAAAGTTTGACCAAATCTCAGACTGCGTCGAGTCTTGCAGTGTCAGTTGACATGACACATGTCAATCCTTAGGAACACGTGTTGTAAGTTACCAAAGTAACAAACTGTCTGATGTTATGTCAAAATGCACAAAAATGTGCATTTATGCAGTTTATAGCGACAGCAGTTCTTGAAACGTTTATCTATTACATTGCACAACTAGTGAAAGTATGGTGGCACATACCCTCTGACACAGTTGCAATCTTAGGATGAACTTTGCTCTACCTGAATTTATTTGCTTCAAGGCCACAGGTGGCTACACAGAGTGTTGATCGAATTATAATTATTATTGCACATTTTCCTCAATAGCACATTTAACTGAACCTTTGCTTCACTGGCATTTTCTAAAGCAACTATTGTTTAGTTGTTGATTTAGTTACCTGAGCTTCCTTTTTAAAACAAGTGTATTGTTAATGGCTGAACTCATATGGTTCCCAAGAGACATCATGACGCCCTGTGATATTTTAATGTAATACCAGCAACATAATTTAATATACTGCATGTCAGTTAACAGATAATCCAGATAATCCAGGTGTGTTATCTGACAACTGTGATAAAGTATATTCAGGGTGTACGGCATTAAGGTCTGTGTAATTATATATTACACACCCTTTACTCTGACTGTACTATATGTGACCAAGGTTACTAGAGTTTAAATTATATTAAACATGTAATACATAATGTAGTATTAAGTGTAACTGTAAATAAGACAGCAGTTTGTCACCTTTAGCTTTTCTCTAAACACACTGTGTTGGTGACCTCCATTAAATCTGAACAAAATGTGAGCATGCATAAATTACTTGCATTAGTTTTCTGATATTTTATCCTTCTGTGCCTGAGCTACATTTTTACCAACCAAAACTTTCTTTCACACTTTCACACAGCAGCAGATTTGACAGTGTGTTTCAGGCTGAAAATATAACCACATACTTTTTATAGCAGATGATTTCTTCTGGGTCTGCGATGCCATACTCTCTGAGCTTCAGGATCATTTGGGCACTTTTTCTAACAGCCTGGTCATAGCGTTCACTACGGGACAGGAAGTTCGGGTCCTCCTCCTTAAAGTCTGGGTCACTCAGAACCAGTGACTCTGCAGTGGACAGTGGAAATTAAATTAGAAAGGTTTCTGTTAGTTAAGTCAAAACCTTTATATTAAACAAGGTTAAAATGGACACTCTTTGTGCATATTTTGTTTTGTGCACATACATGTGAAATGTGTACAAACATGTTAGTGCGTATAAAGATGTGTAAGAAATAACTTTTTATATTTTATATTTATATTTTATTTTTATATTGCCAGTGGGTTTTAAATCAGTGTTTACTAGCAGTTTTCTGGACATGTCCTGCTCTTCCCCAACACTAACGCATTGTTTTGCCAGAAGATCTTTGCAATAAAACAGAGTAGTCTCTGAAGGTTCAACCAGTATTTGAAGCAGGAACAGTATCAGTACAGACTATAAGCATGTTATATATCAATGACTCTAACGCCGAATATCCCTCTGAAAACAAATAAAAGCAAATTAACCCTTTAACATTAGAAATACTACCTTAAATTAAACATTTTGTGACGTTTGCTTCTAAATAGCGTAAAAGTTTAGTGCAGTTCTGGCTACACAGAACGTTAGCTAGCTACCTAGCGGCCGCAGAAAGGACGGCTGCTAGCAACGCCACAGTCAATAAAAAAGCATTGTTGTTTTAGCTAATTTTTTTCCTTTTTTTTAAACCAAAGAGCTTAACTGTCATCACATTAAGTTTTAGACACCTAAAAACTCACCAATTTCTCGTCTTCTCTTGGTCTTTTGAGGACTCCCGTCCAAAATGTTGGTCAACTTCTCTACCTCAAAAGTGGCGTTTTCTCGCTCCTTCTTAATATCAGGATTCATGGTTCAGTGTCAGGCGGAAAACGATAATTACTGAGAAGAAGTATCGCCAGGACTGTACAGTACAATGTAACCTCCTTCCAGCCTGAAGGGTCGTCCTGAAGCGGCCTCCGCTCTCTTAGCGCAGCCGCAGAGAGGTGGGCAGAGGCGGGGACTGACAGGCCATGTGACAGACATCCCGGTAGTAAGAGATGGTCTCCGAGACTTCAGTCACGTTGTCTATGTTGTGTTTCATGTCTTAGCCTGTTTCATATTTCTGTCCAGTAGGTTTTGTCCTTTGCTAGCACCATGCTTCCTGCAGCTGCAGTTTTTCATTTCCCCTGGGAAATAAACAGTGGAGCAGTGCGGGATGGAGAGTCTGTGAGAACATTTGGCAGGTGAGGTGTTTGTGATTCACTTCACATAGGTTATGCTGTATATAAACACTATCTTACACTATATATCTGTTACATACAGGCTATACTCGCATCACAGATGCTTAAAATAAAAGTAACTAATAAATGATTGACGGGTAGTACATGAAGTGGCTAAAATGAACTCATCTTTACCAGGTGCACATCTACAGAGATATTGTACTCTCCTTGAATCGGCAGATAATAAAAGCGAGTGTGCACACTTTACATTTCTGCAACTTAATTTCTATGTGGAATAAATCTGGACTTGGCTTGTATGTTTATGTTTAACAGTTTCAGTATCAATAGTGTTAAAATACTTTTCCTTATCAGTAACTGTGTCTCCTTAATGCCCAGAGAAATCCATTTTTAGTGGAATACTTCTTTAGAGGATGCACTTGTAATTAGGTTTATAGAACAGAATAAAGGTGTTGCAGATACGAGGCTGTGTATTTGACAGACACTGGTACTTTGAACTAGACCTGGCCTCATGCAACAGTGCAACCCTGTTCAGTGTTGTATTATTAAATATTATTTTATTGAACCATATAAATGTTGTACTACCTTATAAGCAGCATTTTAATGTTGTGGCCTGTGTTTTTTCTTTGCACACTGCTGGGTAGGTAGTGCCCTCTAGTTCATGTATTGTGGTACATTATTATATAATTGTTGGTATTGTTCCACAGACTAGAATAGAATTTTATTATCTATAAAGGTGGACATTGTTGAGACTAAAATATATGCAGTACACTATGCAGCACGATACACCACAGAAAACAAGCTTAAATTGTTTTCTTAATTTTTCAGACTTGTGCACTATCAGCCTGAGGAGTCCAGGGCTACACTGTCTGCTCATCATGCTTCGACAGAGCATAGCGTGGTGATACACACATTGTTTGTGGAACCCTTTAACCCAATAATTGGGGCCCAGTACATTGTTTTGGGTGAGATAGAAAATGCTGAGGGTAAGGAAAGACTTGAATTTTGCTGTACAAGGTAATAATAATGTACAAAAATTTTATGGATACTAAGTTATTCTTTTGTTGGGGACCTGATAATAGTCATAAATGCTTTGTTTTGTCAAAAAATCCTGCATCAGATGGGAGGATCAAGTTGAAACAGAAATTAAATGCATCAAAGCCTCTTTGCCTTGAACACCCGACTGCTCCTCTTTTTGTCTCACAGGGGTTGGTGTGATGGTCCAGGCTCGTGTGCTGAACTGTGTCGATGGTGTAAACATTGCTCTTCTACAGAAAGCCATCGATGAGCAAAGGAACTTCTTCAAGGAGAGGGAGTGCAAAGTGATGAGTGATGCTGCACAGCCTGCAGATGCACCCTGATCAGGGTCTTCACTCATCAGTTGACCTGTCGTGCTCATTGACTGTCAGAGCTAAAGCACTGGCTCCTGAGTTGATGTTGCCAAAGTGCACTGGAGTCGGACAGACTCACACATTAGTATATCTAGTCTCCCTCTGCACTTTAATGCTGTTCGACAATTAAACCCAAAGGAGTAGGGTTTCATATTAACTGATAATTCATAGAAACTGTTTTCAGTGCTACATATTTATACAGTGAAAGTTAGTTATGTTATTTATGGTCTGTTTAGGTCTGTCATGATGAACTATGTACTGTGTGGTCTGATTATTGGGATATTCAGACCCTCTGTTATATGCTAACGTTGTTTGGCCCACAGATTATGGTACATCTTCAACTAGTCTATTAATAAGTTAGGTCTAGAAAAAGAAGCATAAAGAATACATGATAAATTTTCATGTAAAAGTGCTTTGTATTTTATTCTTTTATTGTCTTTACTACATTCTTGAAAGTAAAGACAGAACATTGTGCTGCTTTAACTTTTACTGTATAAACAGAATATCTGTGGGTTTTGCAATGCCAAGACAAGCAGTATGAGAATCTCAGTTTGAAATTTTTGATATTGTATTGCACATTTTTCATTATTTTCTGATATTTTATAGACCAGATATTTGATGATGATTATAATAATAATAATAGTAGGATACGAATAATAAAGAGCCTATTATTTGTAATCTGATGTAAGACTGTGTGATGTGATACAAAACACACTTTTTTGTTTCAATTTTGAGGACTGTAAAGACTGGACTGTCTGTGTGTTTTATCTAAAGGACTACGCTGTATGAAAAGAGAGAGTCCATGTTCTGTAACCAGCATAATTTAAGTTTATTGATATTTGTTTTCCTCAAAAATATCAAACAAGATTTAGTTTAAAGTTGTCAAGGATAGCCCATGAGTAATTTAAATCAAATCAATCTTGGTAAACACCATTGCACCATGTCCCAGTATCCCTAATAACACAGTAATATCAATGCAGACTGTATTTATATTCTGTATTTTTAAGTTAAATTAAAAAAACATCTGCCCACATCAGCCATGTTTAGTAAATGAAGGCAACTCAGCAGCAATCATTTTAGCTAGACAAAAAGTTTTCCTGAGTCAAAATGTACACTGTAATTAGTATATGAATTTCATATGGATTTGCCATATCTTATAGGACATTTTTAGCACATCACAAAATTAAATGTTGTAAACATATCTAGAACCTTGCATATCTAGATGAGTTGGAGGAGGCAGGCAGCATTGGTAAGCCTGACTTTGGGTCTTGCTTACAGCGGTCCAGAGCTTGTTTGTAGTTGATTTTGTCCTTCGTGATTGGGTCTATAATATCCTTGATGTAGGATGATTCCGACTGCAGCTCCCTCATCATTGTGCTGTCGATCATTTTAGATGCAATGGCATCCAAGATGCTTATTCTGCGGCCACTTTTGGGATCCACCAGCCCTCCTGTCACGTGCTGTGCCTCCATGTAGCGAATGCCATTTTCCTTCGGCATCCAGCCTTTCTGAACAGCCTCTCCTACAGACAGGCACTCTTTGGTCATGGGGTCGTGAATGCCAGTGAAAGCCTTTTGGGCATTGAGCAGCCTCTGCTGTTGAGTCTCCTCAATAAGTCCTCTCATTGCTGCCCTGTTAACTGTGCATCTGTCTTTGTTGCTGATGTCAATGATGCCACCTGTTGCTGCCTGAGCCTCCAGAAGCCTTTGGGCGGTCCCGGGGTCGATCAGTTTACGCAGGACGGCATTACGTATTGTATAGCAGGTGTCAGTGCTAGTATCGATTATTCCAGCAACTGGGGGGGTTTCTTTAGCAGTGGAGATATCTGGGAGTGCTGATTGCACTGTTGCACTGGACTTTGGGGTGATTGAGTTGAACTGGGGTTGCTTTTTATTTTCATCTGCAACCAGCAAGGCAAACTCTGAGATGGGCATCTTTCCCTGCTTGTACTGTTGTAGATCATACTCTGTCAGTCTTCCTTCCTTCAGGGCATTTTTGATGGAGTACTGCTTGCCACTTTTGCGATCCTGCAGTAAAGATGTCTCCCCATCAGGTCCCAGTGATGTAATCTCCTCCCAGTCACACTCCAGCTCCTGCAGATGAATGTACTGCGAACGATCAATTAGGCCTTGCAGGTAGGCATCATATGGAGACATGTCTTTGCCTGTATCTGGATCCAAAATGGTGATTCTTGTGGAGAGGTTGGTCTCTTTGGTCCTTGTCTCTGCTTGCCCGTCTTTCTGAACTTTCTGCATAAGCTCTCGAATGGTGCTGTCTCGCTGATGGATCTTATCTTTCTCATCCAAGATCTCCCTCTCCAGACGCTGGATATCAGAATCCATCTTAATGCTCTTCTGCCTGCTCATCTGTGTCCTCTCACTCATCAGTCTGCTCTGCTGCTGAAAAGAGAGGCTGATGTCATGTTTTGAGGCCTCAAGTGTCTTAAGGTCCTTAAGGAGGTTGTCCCGCTCCCTCTGAAGAGCATCTTTCTTTGAAGTGAGAGTAGTCTCCTCTCTTGAAGAGTTGGACTTGTTGCTCATCAAAAGATTTATTTTTTCATTAACACGCCTGAGTTCATCCTGCAGGTCCTGTCTGGCAAATTTTTGCTGAGACACCTGTTCCCTCAGGCGTTCCCTCTCGGCTTCGACAGCCTGGTCTTTCTCAACACGGACAACCTCTTTGTACACCGTCTTCTCACCAGACTTCTGCTTCTGCAAGACCTCAATCTTTAGAGTGATGTTGCGGATCTCTCGCTGAATACGCAGGATATCATTAGTTTCCTTGTCCATGTCTGACCGAAGATCATTTGTCATCCTCTCCAGCTTGGGGTCTCTCTCAACTTTTAGTACCTCCTCAACAACAATACTTTCCTCAACAGGAGGTGGGGCATTTTCTAGCTGTGTGATGCGCAGTCGGAGTTCCTTTACTTCAGCCTCCGCTCGAATCCTCTTTTGGGGCTCATCACTCTCTCTGAGGTTCCTTTCTTTGTCCTCCACCTTTGTTCTCAGCTGCTGCAGCTCTAGCTCTAGCTGACGCCGACCATCTACTTCATCATCCAGGGCTCTGCTCAGTCGATCATGCTGAATTAACTGCTGTGGGTCCTTCTGTAAACGCACAACCTCCTGCACAACCACTTTCTCCTCTGGCTTTTGTCTTTCCAAAAGGATGTATTTGTTTTTGAGGTCAAACACCAATTCTTCAATAGAGCGCCGCAGCTGTGCCTCCTCCCGAACTGTTTTCCTCAAACGGTCAGCTTCTTTTTCCAACAGTGGGTCAGGTTCGTACTTGATGACTTCTCTGGTAACAAGTTTGGTCTCTATCTTGGACTTTTCAGCCTTCCATTCATCTCTGTCTTTCCTAAGTAGTCTCACCTGTTCCTCAAGGGAGTTGTAAGTGTTGTGTAAAACGTTCACCTGGTCATTTAGCCTCTGAATCTCTCTCTCATTTTCAGGGCTTCTCTCCTCCTTAACGACCTCTTGGAGAACTTCCTTCTGTTCCACCTTGGGCTTCTGAGAACGAAGGATACTGAGCTCTGATGTGACCTGCGTTATCTCCCTCTCAAGATCAGAGCGCTGCTTGTTGGTGTCCTGTATGTCTTTCCTGAGCCGCACTATCTCCACTTCTGTGTTGGGGTCTATGCGGTAGATTTCATTTACTATTTCCTTCACTTCGATTTTTGGTTTCCATTCTTGAACTTCTCGGTAGCGGTTGTGGAGCTCCATCAACTCTTTGGATATGGTGATGTTTCCAATCTTCTCCTCCTCCAGGTTTGTTTGGATCCTCTTAGATTCAGTGATGAGGTCTGGGTCTTGTTCAATCTTTTTAATTTCCTTGGTGATGATCTTTGGCTGGATGTTAGGAATCAGTCTCTCCAGTGCATTAATCTGACTCCTTGTCTGGAAGATGTTATCGTTGAGGAGCTTGATCTTGTTGTTTTCATCGGAAATTTCCATCTCAAATGCTTGCACTGCTCTCAACATCTCTGGGTCCTTTTCCACTTTCACCACCTGCTTCTTAACAACCCTCTCTTTGATGGTTGGCCTCTTCTGCTGGAGAATTGTGACTTCTGTCTTCATCTGAATATGCTCCCCATCTTTCGATCGAATTTCATCTCTCAGCCTTGCTATTTCCTTTCTCAGGTTAGTGGCATCTACGTCCAGCTGAGGATCTCTCTCAAACTCTGTCACCTCCTTGGTCACCAGTTTAGGTTGAGTGTTTTTGAGTGTGTCATCCAGGATGGTGATTTTCTTGTTGAAGACCTCAACTTCAGTCTGGATGGTGGTACGCCTCAGGGTCTCTTCGTGGAGTTTGTTCTGCAGACTAGCCAAATCACTTTCCAGTTTTGGGTCGCGGTAGTACTGCAGTACTTCTTTCTCCTCAACTCGCTCTACTCCTCTGCGACTCTTTAGCGACAACATCCTGTCTTTAAAGGTCTTCAGGTTAGACTCAGCATGAGCTGTCCTCCCCTTCTCTTCCTGTAGGTCTTTTAAGAGACCGTCTAGCTCAAAAGCACTCTTTTGCTGGCTTTCAAGATGCACTTGTTGCTGTGCCACCACTTGAACTTTTTCTTCATTCTGCAACAGGATAACATAAAATAATTAAATGCAAGCAACTTATGGTGATATACTGTTAATAATTGTAACTAATAATTAACTAAATGTGATGTTCTCTCACCTGTAGAATGAGATTCTTAGCCAATCCCATCTGTTTTTGGCGTTGGGTGTTTTCAGCTGTTGCTTTAGCGTAACGGTTTACCAGATTCTTTTCCTGTAAACAAGGAGTTACAGCAAACCATCAGCCACTGCTATTTTTTGATAAATTCTAAGAATTAAAGTTATGATAAAATATAACATGATAATATTACCTCTTTCTGAACAGCTTCAGAAAGTGTCGGCATCTGAGGTGTCTTTCCAACAGTGGCGCTTGACTTTGTAAGTGTACTGTTGTAATTATTAACACTGGTGTCATAGCCCTGCACAGTGAAAGTGAACAATTAGGTAAGGCACTGTCAGTTATTAAAGTGTGCCTGCACGGCAATTGATGGTCTATTTTAAAATAAATTTTGAATATTACAGCTAGATTTTAGAAAGGTGAGGGATTTATATGAATAAAACACAATTCTCCCATTTATATAATGTTTATTACATTATAGCACAACCCTTTTTAGTCTTACATTGAGCAGATTCTGCAGCTCTAGAGACAGATCTGATACTCTGTCTACGTCATCTCCCTTCCTCTTCAGGTCATCCATCACCCTCTGCAGTGAGTCATTGATAATATATTTCATTATTTTATTATAATAGCAGATTCTCTTCACATGATAGTTTTGTGTCAGATGAGAATCTCACCTCTTGGGAGCTCTGCTTGGCAGCGATCTGTGACAGATCATCATTGTTGCTTATCTGGTTTGTTGGCAGGTTGTCCAGAAAGGAGTTCAGGGATTTGCATGTGCTCTGGAACTCCTGATTCTTGTTTGCACTTTCTTGTAAGATGCTTTCTCTGAAAGTACATGTTAATATTATTTTAAAATTTAACAGTAAAAGCTCAGCTTAATCATATTTTTAAATTCTCAGCTCAGGTTTAGTTTTTTTGCCAAGCCTAAGTATCTCATGGCCCCTCATATTCACTATATAACACCTTGGTGGGCCCCTAAAACCCAGCTTGGGAACTAGTTTTACAGTACATTTTCCTAAGTGGACTAACCCAAACTAAATGAGGTGACTGAACCAATTTCTCTACCGTCTCACCTGTCCTTGAGCTGGTTGGTTACGTTTGTGTAACGGTTCTGCAGCTGCTTGACCTCGGTTCTCTGGCGCTGGATGTCAGGGCAGTACTCCTGATATCCCTGCTGCAAAGAGCTGCACAGCTGCTCTGTGGTCTCCAGATCATGACTCAGCTTCTTCATGTCATCCTGAGCTGCTGCCACAGACTTACGCTGGCTCTGAATACAACAAAGGAGACACACAGTCCATCAAGTTAAATCTATGTGTAAGAGGTAGAATTTAATAAAGGAATGTGGAAATTCATATTCCCTCACCTGAATGTCATCAATACGTGCTTGAATCACATTTGGCACATCGGGTATGGGACCATCTTCACTCAACTTCTTTTCAAACCCAGAAACAAGGCCATCCACTTTCTTAATCTGACGCTCCAGTTCGAGAGATGCATTCGCTCTAGAAGATAAATGTAGCGACAGTCAGTGCATTTCGATTATTTAATTCAGCATAGGTAACTTTCAATACATCAGCCATCGCCTTACTTCTTGGTGTAGAGGTCAGAAAGTGCAGCAATCTTGTCCTGCTTGTTGTTGGCAGCACTCAGTTGGAGTGGCAGTCCAGAGGAGGTACCACTGGGATCTTTAGAAAGCAGAGGCTGCATGTTGGCCTGAGCTGCCTGCTTCTGCTGCTCCAGATCCTTCAGTGCCTTGGTAGTTTGCTATGAGGAACAAATACTTTACATACTTGTACTAACATAGCAGCATTTCATCATGGTTCTACATGTAACCCAAATCTAAAGAACTGGTAGAAACAATACCCATCTACTAAAACTAAGGGTCTCACCTCCTGTTCCTTCAGCCTTTTGGTCAGATCTCCAGCCGGATCAGAGTGATTCAGTGGAGTTCGCAGGCGACTCAGCATATTCTGCTCAGCAGTGGCCAGGTCATTGTCCAGCTTGTCCAGCTGTTGAGTTACAGCTAATATTTTTGGGTCCAGTGGAGCAGAAGACACCAAAGCTGTATGAAGAAACAGGAAAGTTGATTCACTGACTGCATCAATAATCAATGTGTCAAAAATGACATGATTTACAAAACTATAATGCTATTTATGATTATATAATATTATATAATATTATATTATTCATTCATCTTCTATACTGCTTAGTCCCCGCAGGGGTCACGGGTGTGCTGGAGCCTATCCCAGCCAGCTTACGGGCGAGAGGCGGGGTACACCCTGGACAGGTCGCCAGTCTATCGCAGGGCCACATATAGACGAACAACCATTCACACTCTCACTCACCCCTACGGGCAATTTAGAGTCCCCAGTTAACCTGAGCATGTCTTTGGACTGTGGGAGGAAGCCGGAGTACCCGGAGAGAACCCACGCAAACACGGGGAGAACATGCAAACTCCACACAGAAAGACCCTGGGCCCACCCCGGGAATCGAACCCAGGACCTTCTCGCTGTGAGGCGACAGTGCTAACCACTGCACCACCGTGCCGCCCGATTTTGATCATTTGTATTGAAAATAAAAGAAGTAGAGGCATTTAGTCTTTTGACATTTTAAAAAACTAAAATCATGTCAACAGTAATAAA
>OMLM01008144.1:0-13263 GCA_900302695.1 Helostoma temminkii
CAGAGAGAGGTGTGTGTGTGTGTGTGTGTGTGTGTGTGTGTGTGTGTGTGGCATTATGTCTGCTTCTATTAGTGTGTTTGTCTGCAGATAAATTAGATCTGATAGTAAAATGGGTTTAATAACAGTTAATAGACTCATTCAGTCATCACAGTAACCTTCTTCCTGACACTGAGGGTCATGTGACCAGGTCATGTGATGGGGAGTCAGAGAGAGAGAGAGAGAGAGAGAGAGAGGAAGGTCACTCTGTTGTTACTGTCCACACCAGAGACTGTGGACAAAATAATAGAGACACCTTCAGTGTCCCTGACTCTGACGTCCTGTCTCTCTCGCTCTCTCTCTCTCGCCCTCTCTCTCTCTCGCCCTCTCTCTCTCTCGCTCTCTCTCTCTCGCCCTCTCTCTCTCGCCCTCTCTCTCTTTCTCTCTCTCGCCCTCTCTCTCTCTCTCTCTCTCTCACCCTTCACAATAAACTGCTGCGTATTGACACCAAACACTTCTGAGGTGACTTTCAACAGGTGTAACAGGTGAGTGACAGAAACACGCTGAGGTCACAGGTCAGCACCAGAAACAGGAAGCGTGCTGGTGGTCATCCACCTGTGTCGGCGTCACTGTTCTCATGTGTCAGTCTGAGGGTTTAAGCAGGTCAGACCCACGTCTGACGGTAGGAAAACTGCTAACAGCAGGTATTTCTCTCGCCTTGGTGGACAGGTGTGTGCTGCAGGTGGAAACAGGAAGTAGGTTCCTTTAGCGAGAAACAACACGTAAACAAACCCAGACCAGCGGGTGGAGAAGCTCAGAGGTCAGGGGTTAATGGTGTGTTTCCCTCCCCAGGAAAGAACCGTCGTCTGAAGCAGGCGAAGGAAGAAGCTCAGGCTGAGATCGAACAGTACCGTCTGCAGAGGGAGAAGGAGTTTAAGACCAAGGAGGCGGCGGTACGTCCGTTACTCCACCTGTTGACCTGCTGTGATCCCGTCTTTCTGTCCAGTTTCTCTCTGATTGTCCTCCTTAACTGATTCAATATATATATAACGTTTCTATTAATCACTGTTTTAAACGGGACAGTTATAGTTATTATTGTTCTTATTCGCCCCCAGGCCCTCGGTTCCCACGGTAACAGTGCGGTGGAGGTGGACCGCGACACAGCTGAGCGGATGGGCCGCATTCAGGCCAGTTACCGTAGTAACAAGGATGCGGTGCTGGGCGACCTGCTGCGACGCGTCTGCGACATCCAGCCGGAGTTTCACACTAACTACCGCGTGGCTGGCTAGAGGGGGCGGGGCCATGACAGCGGGCGGGGTTAACTGAGGAGACATGGATGTTAGCAACATTAGCTTCGTTAGCTTCTTTCACAGCCAAAACCTGACAAGCACCATGTAAAAGCTTTTATTTTGAAAGTTCATGACCTCATGTTTTCCTGCTCCGTACGAGGAAATAAATGTTGTTACTGTGATGTGGGAATATTTATATACGGCTAAATTAGTTCTGTTGTGTTGAATCATTTCTGAGTCTCACAAATACAAGTCTGTCACATGAGAAAATCAGCCAATCGGGTGTCAGCCAAGACAGACGTCAGATTTGATTGGCTGCTTTTCTCAGAACTTTTCTCGGCTGAAATTATTTGAAAGACTTTTATTGTGAATTGTTTGTTTCCTGTGTGACTGTTTGACTTCCTGTTGATGTTTGTGGTGTGATGTTGATGAAAACAGAAAATATTAAACTGATTGGCTGAAACTGAGTGATGCCCTATGATTGGCTGAAATGTTCATTTTAAACCTGAGTGTAGAAACCAGCTGGCGCCAAACTGGAGAAGTGCTGGAATGTTTTCAGGGACCTAGACCAGGGAACAGGTACCTCTGTGCTGTTGCTATAGATACACACCTTTAAATACACCAGAAAGAGGTTCCTGGAACCTCAGGTTCTGGGGTCATACGTGCTACTGAGTTCTGGACAAGATTAAGTTGGTCCTGGAGGTTCTGAGGTTCCTGAGGACTTCTAGGTGCAGGTCTGTGAAAACAGCTGGTCCCTTCCTGAGTCGTCCTCAGACTGAACCGACATAGAGTTGACATCTACGAACACGTTTTAAATAAGTGGATGTGTGAAAGGTTTCTCTAACAGCTAAATCATTAGTTAGTCCAGGTCTGGATTGAGATCCAGAATTCAGAACTTTGTTTAAACAAACAGGATCAGCAGTCATAGCGGCCTGACAGGACCCATGTCTTCCAAACCGTTCAGTTCTTGACTCATTGTTCAGAACCTTCTCCCAGCAGCTCTCAGCGTCACCTCGGTGGTGGCAGAATTCAGAGGAACCTTAATGTTCTTCTGGGTCAGCGGTTTTCATCCTGAGTCCATCAGACAGTGGAGTCATGATAGCGGACTCCCGCTGAGGTGGATGAGCTGTTGCTCTGTGACTAACAGTGGGAGGTCAGACTCTGCTGGGAAGGTCACCATGGTTCCCAGGGGGTTCTGCAGAAACAGGTCTGTAACCCGATCACTGATCGGTGCAGTCTGGAAGTTTGTTGGATGTAGAAACTAAAGGGGTGAAGACTCAGGTGTTAAATCACCTTTTCACCTCCGTAATTCTAGGACCAAAGTCCAGTCTGTGAAGGCCTCAGTGATGGAGCCGCATCCATCCGAGCGAGACCCAGCAGCTGCAGCAGGAAGCCGCTTCAGGTAACAGCACCTGTGACCCCAGAGGACGACCTGCTGCTGTTCACCGAGGAAAATACTGAGAGAAACACACGAAACAAGTCCATGAGCACGTGGATCAGGCCGGTATCAGTGTTCTTCAGTCTGTCTGCCGGACCGTGGTGCTGGACCCAGTCCGTTCCTCACCAGGTTTTCACAGTGAGAGCCTCCTGCCGCTGACCTGAAGTCAGTCAGTTCTAGTCACAGGAACAATTACTGCGTCCGTATGCAGCTGTGAGGACGCACACGACTCTTCAGAACCAGACCCGTGGTTTGGACTGAACATTATTTATGTGGAACAAACCTGGACTGTAGATTCACACTCTCAGTAGAGTTTACAAAGCATCTACAGACTGATCAGTGTGTACTGGATCGGACTCGGGTTCCTGCTGGCGCCACATGTAACCTGGAAAAAACACACAAGCAAACTTTAAATAAAAAATGTTTCAGTCCACATGTAAGTTTGGGTATTTTTGGATTTAAATAAAAATAATGTGTGTGTGTACTTTTCTTTTTAGAACATTGACAGTTTTTTAGTTTTGCATCTCATAAACACATTTATAATTTATTTATGTCTTTATTTTTCATGCTTTAAAACCAGTTCTCTAAATTTCGTCCTTCGAATAGACAAAAGACAGAGTGGACCTAGTACCCAGGTCCATCACTGGTTCTGGTGCTGAGTCAGGACAGCAGAACCAGAGGAGCCTGGTTCTGGACTCTCAGTGCTGTAAACCTGCTGATGTAATGCAGTACTACTGCAGTACTCTGCTACTTCCTGTTCTGCTGCTGATAAAGTAAAACTTTTAAACCAGTGATTTAATAAAACTTTTATTTTTAAAGATCAGTCCTCACGCGCTGATCACATGACTTCACTGCAAAGCCCCGCTTACGTGGCTCCCAAACAGCCACGCCCATCATCCCAGGGCTCGCATTCTGATTGGTCCAAACCCTCTAATCTCCTCCTATCTGTCATGCGTGAGACGTCACGTCGCAGGCAGACGGAAATGGTGGCGGAAGCAGCGGAGAGTGAGACGGTGCAGAGACGCTGAGGAGACGCCGACTTTCTTCATCTTCTTCTTTCTTTTCTTCTTTTCTTTGTGAAGTAACTTTATCTGTGCCGATCTTCGGAGGCTGAACAGAGGGAGAGAAGCAGAAGAAGTCCCGCAGTGTTTCTCAGGTGAGCTCTGATCTGCCTGTGTCAGTGACCTCTGCTGCCGCGCACTGCCACGCTCACTACTAGCACACCAAACTCCATAGAGAAATCCTTACATTTATTATTTGTGTCCTTGCTCTTCTCTGTGGCTGTTAAAATCTGGACTTGTTGTATAGAAAGCTGAGTTTGTGTGTGGTTCAGGTGCCAGTCCCCATTGTTTAAACCTTCATCTTTCTGACGTGATTTACGTGATTTTACCGCCGCTATCTCCGTGTGTCACTACTGGGTGAAGTTGAAGTTATTTAAATGGGGTCAGGTTGTAAAGGGCTTTTTAAAGATGAGGTGCACGCCGATTTTCACTGTGGGTCGTCAGGTATTTAAACAGGTGCCAACTTTAAAAACGTTGCATGCAGGCGCATGCCTACGGACAAGGTAACATAAGTTTGGCAGGTTTTCAGATGGAGTCTGGTTTGGTCAGACACCTTAAGGTTTGTGTTTTCCCCGAGAAGTAAAAACGTGTAGTATAAGCTTTATATTTCCCTCCCACAGGTCCTTCAGTGTCTCCTGGAGCTTTCAGTCCTGACACTGTTTTCCTCAGCAGGTCGATTTTTCACTAAAAGCAAAAACATTTTAATTTGAACAGTCAAAACTTCATTAGTGGATATGAATTTGACCCGTTACTAAGTCCTGTGTGGTACTGGTGAATGTGTCTGTGATGAAATCAAGTGTTTCCAGGAACCAGAACAAAACCTGATGATGATGATGATGGTGTTCAGCAGTCACAGATAACGTCTGACCTTCACTCACTGATTAGATGAACTGATTCATCAGCAGGTTAATCAGTGATACACAAGAGTGAAGCAGTTCACAGAGGTTTATGGTCCTGATCCAAGTCCTCTAACACCAGAGTCCGGTCTGATCCATGTCTCCTGCTTCAGGAAGAGCAGAAGACCCAACTGCAACCACTGCAGGTTCTGAACAGTCCAGAGACCTGAACCCTGCAGAAGGATCAGAACAACCTGCTGCAGTCGTCCAGAAAATATCCTGAACAGAAACAAATGACATTAGTGACACAGTGAAACGGGCTGTTTGGACCAGTTGTCCTTCCTGCCACAGACCTCTCTGGTTCTAGCAAATTGCCCAGGTTTTGGTCTCTCTCCCTTTGCACTCACCCCAACTGGTCGAGGCAGATGGCCGCCCACCCTGAGCCTGGTTTTGGTGGAGGTTTTTCCTCTTCACTGTCTCCTGGTGCTGCTCAGTTAGTTGTATTGTTAAAGCCTGTAAGGTCTGAAACTACAAACACTGAAGTGCCTTCAGGGGACCGGGTTATGATTGGTGCTGTGTAATAAACTGGACTGAAGTGGTTCTGGAGAATGGTGCTGTGTGACTGAGACGGGCCAGCTGGTGCCACCTTGCTGCTCTTTGCTTTATAAAACTCAGTGACACTGAAAAACATTTCATCTGAGACAAGGAGCTGCAGTTTATCATCAGAGTAAAGGTCCGTGGGGCCCAGCGCCAGGTTTTATTGCCTGTAATCAACGTGCTGCTGATGTGGACGTGCAGACACACCAACATGTGACCCGACTGAACATACCTGAACACGCTGTCCTCCGCCTCCTGCACGTCTGTGCTGGTGGCTCGTGAGTCCAGACGCTGGTCACGTGACAGGAGGAGAAAGTGTGCCCCGCAGGAGGTGAACGGGTTCGGGTTAGGGTCACGGACGTGGTTGGGGTTTGAAACCTCCACATCAGTCTCTCTGACCAACCAGACAGAACCAGTCAGGTCCAGTCAGAACAAAGGCAGAGTCACATTAGAAACCAAAGAAAGACGAAGAAAAAGGACATGACGACAGATCTGCAGAAACAGGTCTGTAACCCGAATCACTGATTGGTGCAGTCTGGAAGAAGAGTTCGACCTCCTCGGTTCTTTTTAGCTCGACCTCCTCGGTTCTTTTTAGCTCGACCTCCTCGGTTCTTTTTAGCTCGACCTCCTCGGTTCTTCCGCTCGCTCTTCAGCTCGACCGCTGCTGGGAGGACTTTGATGGTGCGTTTACTGACAGCTATGAACAACTTCTCTAGCTGTTCAAGCGACAGGAGCACGTGACCCCGCCCAGCAGGTGCTAATGCCGCCCGCCCTGGTCCAGTGTTTCCACCTGAGCTCAGTCAGGTAACAGAGACTAAACCACATTTTTAAAGCTCATGAGTGTTTGTCAGCATCTTCAGTTACTGCGGCTTTAACAGTCAAAACCAATAGACGCTAATTTGATGCTGACTCATCTAAACAGGAAACCTCTGTTGCCGATGGCAACCAGTGACCTTCTCGTTAAAGCTAACGAGGCTTTGATCTAATTGGCTGATGGCAGACAGAACCACTTAGTGCTCTGATTGGCCAGTTCTGCTTCCTGTAGCCTCGGGGCCTGGCAGCCAATCAGATTACAGCAGGGTGTCTGCTGTCTGATGTCAGAGTTACCGTGGTTACAGCCGTGAGACCAACCGATCGGCCGCGTGTCCAGTTTGTGTCTGTGTCTGGACGAGTCGGCATCAGAGGGACTGAGAGTGAAGGGAAGTCTGTGGAGCAGCTGTAACTGCGGACCGCACCGGTTCAGCCCGTCCTGAAGCGCTGCAGCAGCGGTGGTGAGCAGGATTTCCTCTTGTTCTCAGATGAAAAGCGTTTGTTCTGTTCCTGTCCGTTCTCGGACCTCCCGCTGAGACAGAACAGAAGCTGCTGGGTGTGTGTCAGACGACCTTTAGCCCAGTTTCCCTGTGGTCTGGGTCGGTCCTGGTCTTCCTGCTCAGGCGTGGCTTTGAGACGAGTCCTGTTCTGTTCCAGACCCGCTCTGGGCCAAGCTGCGGTGTCTGAACCTTCTTCAGTACCAAGTCCAGACTAGACGAGAGGAAGACCCGGTCACAGTTTCTGCTCCTGCTTCTGTCGGCTGTCTGTTAACAAGCCACTGCTGCAGAGAGAAACGGGTCGGCGCTGGCGGTTCTGTTAGAATACGATGAGACCTGCTGTCACATTCAGCTGCTCTGAACCAGGACAGTTGCATCATAACCCTGAAGACGTAGTTAGCTGAGTTTTCTTCTGAGTGTTTGTCAGATTAACGTTAACATCTGGTAAGTTAGCACCTAGTTAGCACCTAGTTAGCACCTAGTTAGTATTGTAGTATCTTGTAGTTTTTAGTACTGCATCAGATTGTTATTAAATAGTACATATTTATGACAGTGGTTGATAAATACTTAAGTTTACTTAAGGTTAAAGGGCTACTTTCCCTTTAAACAATCACAGTACACTGAACTGTAACTGTGATGATGAAGATGATGATGATGACCAGTACCCAGTCCTACTGTGTTACCTTCACTTTTACAAATAGTCCCAGTAACTCCAGTCTGTGGAGTACAGTTTGGTCTCATGTTAGTATGACACAAGTTTGACATCATTTGGGGCGGCTGTGGATCAGGAGGTTGAGCTGTCGTCCACCAGTCACAGTCGGGTCCGGTTAAGGTTAAAACGTCAGTGACTTGATCAGTCAAACTGCACCGGAGTCCTCTGAACAGACACCTGAGTAAAGACTGTTAGAGATCGATCCAGAACCGATCCAGATGACTGAATCGGTTCTGATGATCAACAGTGTGTGTGCAACGAAGAAGAGACGTCCTCCCAAAGGCTCATGGGAGCTGTAGTTCAGCAGCTGGAATCACAATTGACCCTGAACCTGTGTTGTTTCTGCGCAGACATGGACCACACCCACCACCACGACACCATGCCCCCCCCCACCAGCAGCGGACACGGAGGAGGAGGAGGAGGAGGAGGAGGCCATGAAGGACACATGGGGATGGTGAGTGTGACAGTTTGAGTGAACAGGAACTCTTGGTCCTGGATCTGCTGGTCCTTCCAGAGTCCAGCGTTCACCCCAGCACTCTCTGACTCGGGTGATTAGCTGAGCTAACGTGCTAATGTTGTGGTTACCTAGGTGATGACCTTTTACCTGGGCTACACCAACGTGGAGCTGCTGTTCAGAGGACTGGTCATCAACTCACCTGGAGGTTTGAATTTTAATTTATTTTAGATGTTTATAGCTTTAATATGTTTCTACTCTTTTCTATTTGTATCTTCCTCTATTAGAATTTGTTACACTAACACTTTCAATTTTAGATGTTTCAGTCTTTTTACAACATCGTGATACGTCAGTGTTGCTGGAGGCGAAACTGTGGTCGTGTTACGTCTCTGGGAGCCAGAACTGTAGTAGAACTGGGCTAACTGGAAGTTTAACTTTATATCAGCTGCACCTGGCACTGAACTGAGGAAATGAAAGGACTGAGGTGTTGATCAGACACTCGTGTTTTAACCACACGCTTTTGTCAGATGAGGTTAAATATTGTCTCTGTTGTAGGCGGACATGTCTAAAAGTCTGTCATGGTTCCCTGATGTTAATTAGTAACATTAGCTAACGTTAGCTAACAAATGCACCCAGAAAGTTCTGAGTAAAACCCTCTAACATAATGTTACTGGTTCTTTCAGACGCACATCCTCCTACTGCAGAGACGATATTCAACCTTTCCTGACACAAGTGCAGTAAAGTCACAGTAGATTTGATGATCAGCTTAGTCTTTTCTCTGTGGAACCACAGCTTTCCATGTGTCTAGTTGGTATTAAACTTTGAGATGCTCATGAACAACTTTTGCATTTAAAAGCTTGTGTTTTGGTGCGAAGCGGCCATCTTGGCCAAAGACAACCTCTGTTAAATCCTAATAGTTAAACAAATTTTAATAAAACATGGAGTCAGTCACATGATGCTCCAGTACAGTACTAGTACCTCAAAATTATACTTATGTACCACATCTGTAGTTAGTGTTGCAAATCTAGATCAAATAAATTTCAACTTTAATCATAAAACAATTCCCAGTGAAAATGCTGAGTGAACATTAACTTGGAAAAACACGAGCCGCAATGGCTGATGTGTAAAAAAATGTGAAGCCCTGGTCGTCCATTAGTTCAAGTTCAAGAAGCTTTATTGTCATTCCAACCACATATAGCTGATGCAGTATATAGTGAAATGAGACAACGTTTCTCCAGAACCATGGTGCTACATAGAACAGTAACAAGACAGAACATAGAGCTGAGGACTGCTAAGTTGTCGTAGCCACATAAAGTGCATCCTGTGCAACCTAGTGCAAACATTGTTAGAACAAAAAAAAGTGCAGACATAAGAGACAAAACACAAAACGGCAGCGACCAGTAACTGACGTTAGCACGTTAGTTAGCTAATGCTAGTTAATTCAGCCTTTAGCTTAGCCTTTAGTGATGCTAACACAGCCAAACACATGGTCTGTCCAGGACACACATGGTCATGTACACATTTAGAGTGAGTGAGTGATTCTTTATTATTTCTAGTTGGTTGTTCAGGTCTTATTTACATGGTGTCATTTTCCTTCATTACGTTACATTTTATCATGTATGTTAGTTTACGCGTTTATTCTGTCTGAGCCAACATTAACTCCGCCCCTTTGACCCGTCTCCAATCAGAGATGGTTGCCGCTTGTATCGGTGTGTTCCTATTGGCCGCCCTGTACGAGGGGTTGAAGATCGGCCGTGAGGTGTTGCTGCGTCGCAGCCAGGTGAACGTCCGTTACAACTCGATGCCGCTGCCCGGATCTGATGGGACGGTGCTGATGGAGACGCACAAGACGGTGGGGTAGGTGGCTAATGCTAACGCTAACACAGTACAGCTGAACATGACTGATCTCCCTCCCCAGTTCCGGCCCGTCAGCTCAGGTCCAAGCAAGACTGAGATTTTTAATATTTGGTTCCATCAGCAAACAGTTTTTATTGTAATAACAATAAACTGAATGTTTTACCTGACTAATAATTCTATAAATAAAAATGGATCCATAACGACATGTTCGCTGTCAGCCCAGTGACTTACTGGCAGGAGGAACCAGAACCTCCTGATGGACCAAAGTCCTTCCTTTCAGGACCATCTGTCAGGTAACCGTTTTGTCCCTGGTTCTGGTCCTGGTTTAGGTTGTGTTGTGGTCTCTAAGGCCTTTTCCTCTACTTGAACTCTGTGACCCGTAGCTGAACTTGTACCTGGTGTCCCAGGTTCTGATTTTTGTACTTTTATTGAAGGAGAAGCTAATGAGATTAAAAATCTTTGAAGTCCTGGAAAAACAAACATCTAGTACCATCACACCATCTGGTACCATCTGGTACCATCTCACCATATAGTACTCTCCAGTACCATCAGACCATCCGGTACTGTCCAGAAAAAATGACCAT
Source organism: Helostoma temminkii (assembly GCA_900302695.1). Lineage (NCBI taxonomy): Eukaryota > Metazoa > Chordata > Actinopteri > Anabantiformes > Helostomatidae > Helostoma > Helostoma temminkii. Next base: position 10,112 of record OMLM01008144.1, read on the forward strand.
AAAAACGAGAATATAAAGTTTAGTAAAAGCTCCTAAGAGGTCCAAAGAACTGAGCAGCTAAACAACACTTTAATCTGTTCTGGTCTGGTTCTGGTCTGACCTGGGCCCAGACAACAGGAAAGACTCTACAACTGGTTCACGTTACGGGGCACTTAGTTGACCAGGGCTGGTTTCCAGTTCAGGTTCTGGTTCTGTCTATAGGTTCTAGTCTTGACTCTTAAATTTTTTTATTCTTATTCAGCCTGAAGATTTTAAAACATTTTCTCTTTTTTAACTTTCATACTTTTTAAAACGGTTTGAGATTTTTATACTTTTCTACTTTACTCATTTCTTTATAGTAAATGTTGATACGATTTTGTTTAAAAATTTTTTCTTCCCATATGTTGACTTATGAGTAAAAACATTTACTTTAGAAAGTTTACCACGTTTTCTTTTTTTCGTTGTTTTATGGGGTTTTAATAAAATGGTTGGTACATGGTACTATGAAAAGCTCTGGCACTACAGGGTAAATGTCATTATTACAGCTCCGTATATTACAGTTAATTACACTGAACACGTGAAGTGGGCGATAAAACATTTGTACTTTTATTTATCGAGGTATTCCATCTTTAGAAAGCTCAAACTGGTCCCAAGTAGAGATGCCATCATCATGCAAATTACTTTTTATTGTCTTAGTTTTAATAAATAATTAAATGTGACGATGGTGCTTCTAATGGTGGTTTATTGACAGCTAACGATGCTACATGTAGCAATGTTAACCCCTACAATAAAACACAACTGCTACTAATGCTTCATTGGTTTTCTACTACTCTTAGCTTATTGTTGTTAGCATCACTGGCATGAGTGCTACATTTGAAACTGTATTTATTTTAGCAGTTCTGATGCTAATGCTAACAGATCTGTATTAATACAGATTTTGTTACTGTCAATGTTAACATTAACACTAATGTACAGAGCAAAATAATCTAAGATGCTAATGCTAACGTAGATCCTGCCCTCTCCCAGGCAGCGGATGCTGAGCCCGGCCCACTTCCTGCAGACTCTGCTCCACATCATCCAGGTGGTTGTCAGCTACTTCCTGATGCTCGTCTTCATGACCTACAACGGATACCTGTGCATCGCCGTGGCAGCCGGCGCTGGCGCCGGATACTTCCTGTTCAGCTGGAAGAAGGCAGTGGTCGTCGACATCACTGAGCACTGTCACTAGCTAGCATGCTAGTTAACATGGTGTCATTAGCACTAGCATGTAAGCCAAAGTGCAGCAAACCACCAGAATGTTAGCAGCAGATTTAATTACACAAAACTAGACACTAAGTAACAAACATTTCTCCGTAACCAAGGAAGCACCACATCAGATGTTAGCATATACAGTGTAGTTCGGGATTTAGCACTTATCCTGTTTGTTAGTTTGTTTTTAAACTCCTGCTGGTGGACGGGCCGACCAATCAGAGCTCGAATCACCTCAGAAGTTTCTGATTGGCCAAATCACGTCTTTTATTTTTTTAGTGCCACAACAACTGGAGTTAGCAGCTAGCTGCTAGCTACTGCTAGCTGCTGCTAGCGATAACATACGTATAGCGTTAGCAGAGCCGCCTCATAAAACAGTATTTTAACAGTCCTGTTTATTAGAATTTAATTTATTAGTAAATCAGTGTTCAGATTATTTGATTTAACTGAAATTATAAAACTAACATTTTCTTATTTGTTTTTGTCTGAACTTGTCTGAAATATGATCTACATGAATCCAGGAGCTACTCCCTTAACATTACTGTAAAACTGTTTTACATTTTACTCAAAATTTTCATTTAAAATTTTATCTAAAAATATAAAATGTGCAAAAATATTACTTAGATTCTGTTTACACAAGAAATCTCCAGTAAAACTTTGTCTGTACCTGTGATGTTTAATTTAGTAACTTTTCAAAACTTTGTTAAAAGTATAAAATATCTAGTTTTGTTTACAGAAAATGGGCATTTACATGTTTTTTTCTGTTTCAGACAATCAGTTAGCCTGTTGACTTAACATTTTTAGATTTTAAGTATAAAACATTTTCAGTCATTCAGCCAATTGTCACCACGAAACTCAGCTGAAACATCCAGTTTCTTACTGGGCCACCGTCGGCCTTAAACCTGTTGCCTTAACACAGACGAGGAGTGAAAACCAGTGACTGTGGTGTTTGTGCTGCGGTTGAACTAAGATCTGTCGCTAACGTCAGGCTCTGCTGCTTTTTATGGGAATAAAGGATTAACGGATTATGTGAATTATGGAGGGAGTAAGGAAGAGTTATCAGGAATGACCAAACATAAGAGTCTGGACTCAATGAGTTTCTGTTAATTTGACTTTTCCACGTGTTTGTGATGTCGTTTTTTCACACTGAGGTCAGGAGGTTAATTACTGGACCAGTGAGACTGGATTTATGTGTGAACATAGTGTTTCTGTAAAACGACGCACAGCCACATCAACCAAGTAAAATCATGTTTGGTCCTGTGGTGTAGTCGGATCAGGAGTGACAGGGAAGGCCCGTCACCCCTGCTGTCGGATCCGCGTCAATCATCTGTTGTTAAAATGAAGTAAACAGTTTTGTCTCAATGTCAAAGTGTCTGAAAATGTTTTAATCGTCACAAGTGCTGGAATCAATAAAATAAAGTTTATGAAGACGTGTTCGGTTTGTCCGTTATTGTTTCTCATGTCCGGTGTGTTACAGCCTTTCACTGTAACACGTCATTAACGTGTTCAGAGGATGTGTGAGCTCCGGTGTCTCCGTCCACCTCAGTTCACTGCTCAGTTACTGCTCATTACAGAGGATCACAACCATCCAACACCGTCATTACAACCGCTCAGTGCAATCTGAGTCTGACCTGCGGGAGGCGGTAATGAGCTGTGGCACCTGGCCTCTGCCGGAAGTGAGGAAGAATAACTTCCGGGTAGCAGGTGAGAGGTGGGTGTTGTTTTGCTGCGGGTCAAAGTGATCAGGACGAATCTTCCATTATAAATCATTTATTTTAACGGGACCTGACCGTGTCCCCGTTGATGCCCTGCTCCCAGCTCTGTTAGCGCTTAGCCGGATCTCAGTCACGGTCCTCCCGGTGTTAGTCCCCACACCGTCTCTGTCATGGCCTCCAGGCGCCCGGACAGCTTCGACGGGCTCGGAT
>OMLM01008145.1:0-11452 GCA_900302695.1 Helostoma temminkii
AGGGGCGGATGTGGCTCAGGAGGTTGAGCAGGCCCCTCCGATCATATGTCGAAGTGTCCTTGGGCAAGACACTGAACCCCGTTGCCCCTGATGAGTCAGGTCAGCTGCATAGCAGCTCTGCCATCATTGTGTGAGTGTGTGTGTGCTTGTGTGAGCAAATAGGTCAATGAGAAGCAGTGTCAAAGCACTTTGAGTATCCACAAGGTAAAAATGCACTATATAAGTGCAGTTGCAGTGCAGTGCAAAGCAGAGGACCTGAGATGTCTGGAAGAGTAATCAGTGCTGGAGGGGTCAATAAACTCTCTGTGGAGAATGATAAAACCAGTTGCCTGTCATTTTACGTCCTGCTTCCTGCACAGTGACCCATGTCAATTTCATGCCCACTTCCATGTTTCCATGTGCTTTGGAAAAGCTTGTGTCATGACCAAAGTGTACAGAGTAGAAAGAGCTTGAAAATCAACAGAAAATTTCACAACTTACTTGAAGTTGTCGTCCTCTACAAACTTCTGGAGTTCTTCTATGTAACGAACCGACAACAGATACTTCTGGACATGTGGCAGGGTCACAAGATGATCTGCAGGAAGACAGTGAGGGGAAATCATTTGAGATAAACACTAATTGAACATCACCACACTACAAGTTTCAGGTAAATACACAGGTGTGAACACCCAAATATCTTCATTTTATCTAGTTTTAACAGTAGTAGTAGTTTTAACAGTCTGCACACATCAGCCACAAAAAAGCCAAAGTAAATTGACCATGAATTAATGTTTTAAAATAAAAACAAAAGGTTAGAAGTTCCAAAAGGGATGACTTCTTTCATTATGCTGCATATTCTCCAGAACAAAGTCAGGAGTGCATGTGCTCCAAGGAAGTGTATAGTTTCCTACCATAGTTACACGACATCTGCAGGTCAGAGATGATCCGCAGAAGGTTGTTCATCTGATTGGTCCGCTGCTCTGTTTCTATGATGCTGTCTGATGCAGGATAGGCTGAATCAATGTAGATCATGTCCAGCAGGTAGATCCCTGGATAAGGCAACACAAGATAGCAAACCACTTAGTGCAACCCAATGTGAATGCTAGCTTTGCTTCGGCAAAATGCTTACTTAGTGAAACACTGGAAAGAAAAAGTGATGGCACTGTTTGCAGTTCCCTGGTTTTCTGCATAAGTTGGTCATGAAACGTGATCCAATCTTCATATCAACACACACAATATTTCTAAGCTGATAAAACACAAACTTGCCTTTATTGTACACACTCATTAAACAAAAAGTAGGTCAAACTGTGTTTTAATAACTGCTATCTCAGACTGGACGGCTCCAAAAGGCAGATTGTATGTCTCTGTGCTTTCAGTGGTTTCTTTGGACTGTTGTGTTTCTAGGGCAGAATGATTTTACAACATATGTCTTAGCTCACAAGGAGCAATTTTCAGGAAAAAAGTTACATTTGTCCTAAAACACCGTAACTTTAGTAGGACTCAATTTTTCTCAGATGAACTTTGGAGTTCTGTGAACTTTGTACACTGTGATGATGGTGTTCCAGCAGCTTCCAGTTCATGGCAGTCCAGAGCACTGGTGTTTCCTGGATTGTCCTTGACCATCTGAACCATCTTGCAGACCTTGGCGAAGTGTCTACACTCCCCATTAACTTGATCTTGGAATCCACAGTTGTTTAAAAATGTCTCCAAGACACTTTCCTGATGGTGTAAATGTACCATCTCCTTTCTCAGATCTCTCTCCCATTGTACCGTGTTGTAGTCAGTCCAGTGCTACTACTGTCAAATAAAGCCTTTTTAAGCTGGCACAGAAGAGCTACCAGCTGTAGGCCATGATTACTAACAGGAAGTTAAAAGGTCAAATAAAATACATTTTTGGAAGTATGAAACAAAGTGAAATAAAACATGTGCACCAAATGATTAGTTTTTTTTCCTTCTATTAAAATGAATAGAGTACAATCAATCAGAAAAAGATCCCTGGCCAATATTGGTTCACATCTATCATCTATCATAATCAGTTACTGATTAAAGTTCTCCTGAAGCAACTTAAACATTGCTTCTATGATTTTTATTTATTTTTTATTCTGGTTTGGAAATGCCAACAAATGCCTCTCAGGCACTCAGTAACAAAAGAAAGAAAAAAATGATTGTTTGTCTGGTTTTGGCATCAGTTACAAAGGACAGAATAAATAAATAAATAAAATAACCTGGAAAACATCTGTTGAGTCACCAACTTTCCGATTCAATTATGCTGTACTATGTGTTACTATATACCTGACTGTAAACTCAGACTGAGTTTCAATGCGGTATTTGCAGTGTACCTGAACAGACAGAAAACACTGACAGTGCACACACGTGTCACAAAAGATGCACAATGACAAATTTATGTTTTGCCAAGTGATGGCAGCCTTTTCCACATTATTCTGTAAAATCTCCAAAATATTACCATTTTAAGCAGGAATGTGGACAGTTGTTTAGCTAACAAATCAGGCAGCTGAGAAAAGTCTTGCAAACAGCTGCAAATTAAACCTGAATGATGTGAGAGCTGAATTGCCAACAAAAGCAATATTTTTGCACTGAGTCTAACAAATGATTATGTTATTGTAGCCAACGTTTCAATAGCTGATGGTTTTCCGAATTAAATAGTACTGCTCAGGAAAACTCCACAACTGAATGTTTTGGACCGTCACCAGACACCAACATCACACTAATTACATCCATTAAAGTTAATTGCATTAAACAGGGTGGCCCACCATATGAATCCAATGACAGGAAACTGATCTATATCACTTAATGAGCTGTCTCTAAGTAATTAATTAACATAATATACAGTCTAACACTGTTCTAGTGATTCAAGATGAATACAATGTAACTGTAACATGTCAAATGTTTAAAATAAGATAATGTATCATTTTAAGAAAAAATAAGGTAATATTAAAACCAAAGGTCATGAGCGGAGTGGAATGGTGACCGCAGTATTGCTCAGCACTCAGCATTAAACCACACCCTTATACTCCAAAAAGGGGAAAAAATCTTCACATAGCTTAGCCATAGCCTTACATCTAAAAGAAATAAAGATCAATGACTTGCAATGGCCGATTTTTGACAAAAAAGTGGTTTTTAAGTCAGGCTTGGTTACGCTTCAGATATATGGTGTGAGTCCTGGAGCAAAATTGGAGCAGGACAGCACTCCGCACTTCGTCCAAAATGTGCTTGCTCTCACTCCACTATGCCCACATGCTCCATTTTGAAACTGACGACAGCATCACATCTAAAAAAAAAGGTGAGAGGCAACAAAAGGCTGGAAAAGCAAAAAGACGTACTAACAAGGAAGAGCTGGAAGAATATGTTGCAACTAATTAGGTTTATTGTCATGTCTTATACCAATCATGACATGATTGGTATAAGAAGATCATTGTAGAAAGACAGAGCCTCTTAGAAGTAAAGATGGGCAGAGGTTCACCAATCTGAAAAAAGCTGCTTCTAAAAATTGTCAATTTCAGAATAATGTTCTGTAATGTAAAATTGCAAAAAGGTTAAATATATAATTATCTACATGTCTGTCAGTATTCTCAGTCATCCAGGAGAAGTTATCTGAACGTGAAGTTTCTCTACTCATCAAGTAGCTTCTTCAGTCTGATGTGCAGAGTCTTCACAGACATATTGCTACACATTTCAGGACAGAAACCCTAAAGTTAGTATGAGCATTTTCTTAGACTGATGAAACTACAGTGATTTTTTTTTTTTTTTTTTTTTTGCATTTTAATACTTTTTATGATTACACCCTACATGCTTTTTTTTTATGGAATTGGACTTGTACATTTTCCATTTCAAGTGTCTTTTATCCAGATTAAATCCAGTTGTACTTTATAAACTTTTTACATGCACTATGTGTGTCCGTTGTCCCTACTGTCTAATAGTACCCATAGAAGGTTTGTTCTAACATAGCTGTTTAGTTGGGTTTAACATATAGACATATATCATACAGTATATGCTGTCATGCCCTGTAAAAAACATACTTCCATTCACCTCATCCTCCTGCTTACAAACATTTGCTGCACATTTTAATGTGCACACAAACCTATTCAATAAATAAAGTAAGTCAGTAAACATTGATACGTGCTGCAGTCTGTATTTAGAGCTTCTTAATATTTGGTGCTACTTAACACATTAAACATTTAACAGAATTCTGGCAAATTATAATTAGTGAGCACCAAATGAAAGGTTCTCCCACATTCTATGCCACAATACTGGCAGCTGAGTTTACAACAACTCTTCTCTCTGATGTTGACCACATGTTGCAGACATCAATTTGAGGTTGCACAGCATCTTTGCTTTAAGCCCAAACAAAGACAGACAAATAACTAATTTTGGTTTCATGATGACTGTAATAACCACTTATAATAAACGGTGTAGTTATATAAGTATTTTTTGCTGTGGTCAGGGAAGCCAACCACAGTATAAGTTGACAAAGCACAAACAGATGGAGAAAACATATGCACGCATTTGGCAATAGTATACATAAACTGGATTTAGAAATACACTACAATATAAAAAACGTATGCCAGATGACAACATGCTAATAGTGCTTATGACGACTTAAAAATATATATTTTAATGTACTTTATTCATCCTCATGTTATTTACATGCTCAGTTCTGACCAGACAGTTGTTGTCTGACGCACAACTAGGAGACACAATAACATTTAACAACAATTTCTTTGTTTTTCTGTCCCAAAAACGTACATAGTGTGTTAAAGACACTTCATAAATATTCGGCAGACCGTGAGACAAAGGCAATCAGCTTTACTTCAGTTTTGTTCCAAATTCCTTTACGTCAGGTAGTTAAAATCACTCTCTGCTTTGGTTTCTGCCAAAACGAGGATGACGTGATTGGCTCTCACCCTCCTGTAGCTGAACTCGTACAAAGGATTTCAGCATAAAGTCAAGCCTTTCTTAAGTTTCCCCTGTGGTGTAGTTGTGCTCTGTGGGGGGTACACAACTACAAAGACAATGTCATCAATGTCAAAGAATGGCAGCTGTTATAGACCCAGGCTTTTGACTCCATGTGTGTTAATGCTCCGTAACTGAGAGTCTGACCCCCTGCAGCTTCACTGTGGGTTGGGACTGGTGCGGTGTGTAGTCAGTGGGGCTAATGCTAAGGTAGCAGTTCATAGGCCGTAAGTACTATCAGCAAGTTTAAACGCATTATACATTTCTAAGAACACTCTCAAAAAAATGAAACTTTGATTATAGTTTTAGTCAAGTTTAGGTTCCACAAAACTGAATTATATCGGTTAAAGTGCACTTGTGGCTATTTGTGCTTAATGAGGATAAAGACAAGGGGCTCAAATAAGGAGTATGATTTTTGACTGAAATGTTCCCCGCATAGTTTCTTTGATTACATTTCACCTCTTTGATTATCCATCCATCCATCCATCCATTTTTTATACCACTTAGTCCCACGTCACGGGTCACGGGTGTGCTGGAGCCTATCCCAGCTGTCATGGGGCGGGAGGCAGGGTACACCCTGGACAGGTCACCAGTCCATCGCAGGGCCACATATAGACAAACAACCATTAACACTCTCACTCACACCTACAGGCAATTTAGAGTCCCCAGTTAACCTGGCATGTCTTTGGACTGTGGAAGGAAGCCAGAGTGCCTGGAGAGAACCCACGCAAACACGGGGAGAACATGCAAACTCTTGATTATTTGATTGATTATTACTTATTATCATTTCACCGTGGTTAAAATGTATGTAACAATGAGTAGAGTCAATATTTTAGGATCCTGTAATGTTAATCCTGCCTGAATCCAGCACCAGCAGAACCACTGACAACGAACAGGACTAAAGACATTAACATGATTGGTTACAGGAATCCACCTCACTTTTACTACACTGAGCCAATACCCTGATGTGAAGGCTACTGAAGTAGTGACGTGGTATACCAGTTGTATTTCAAAACTTACTGCTGCTGATTAGGCTTTAAGTACTGAACTAATGACTTCCAGCAACTGAAATCACGTTGTGTCATAGCTGCAGCTGATGTTAGTTTGTTAAAATGATAAGTAGACACGAACATATTACATATTTTTTTGTGTAAAGTATAAATGTATATCTTCCCTGATTTGTGCTATAATGACAACTGCGGCAACTGTTTTTGCCAGCATTAACATCTCATTGGGCATAATGTAGGTTTTATTACTACCCTTATATTGTTTTAATATATTTGTTAAAAAATATCTTTAATAATAAAAAAATGTACTTTTAGTTTAAAAGTAACATTTAATTTGTTAAAGATGTGGGTACAAGTCCTACTCCTTAGTCAAGGAGACGAAATGTAGTTTACAGTACATAACATGATTTCACAGAAGTTCTTGGTTGAGTTTTGATCATGAAATCAGTAGATGCTCACAGTCTGTTATTGTCTGGGATTCTCCCCTAACTATGTGCGTGCAGTTTGATCAATGGAGTGCAGATGTGGAGACTCTACAGAATCACATCATTGGTTTATTATGTCCACCAAGATATTAAACTTGTAAATCATATTTAGGACTACACACTAAGCATCCACCACTAGGACATGAAGTCCAAGCTCTTTAAGTGCCAGAGGATGTGCAGCAGTTCACATGCAGTGGGGACGGGCTGCCTTCTCAATGCTTATAGGAACTGTGAAAAACAGACTTGCATGGCTCCTACAACATTTAGTAAGGATTTTAATATGCAAAGAGTTAGAGTACTATAATGTGTGGTTATTTTACTGAACATTTAAGAGAAAGAAAGATGAGAATTTTACTGTGCAGTCTGAGATTGAAATCACAGAGCTCCTCTGGTAAAACGCTGTTTACCACAGTTCTTCCTTAATACTGCTACATACCGTACATCACGTGGTGTATATTGTGAGCTAAAGAATGTTCATACAAGCATCCATTACGGTATCAGTGTTTTTTAAAATGCAGGCTGTCATGTGTTTTTTGAGCATTTTAATTCCATGTACAGGATGTTAGTTTCGGAGCTAATTAGAACACGACAGAAAATACAAAAACTATTGTGCAGTGTGTAAATATTCCATGGTTGATCACACCTTTAAAGCTGGGCTATGCAGCTGGATTACCAACTACCAATGATAATATGAACAACCAAAGATCAGTTGTTTCTAATGCTGGTTATTCTGGATTCATTAACTCTTTTAATGATATGACAGGATGTACCATGATGATGATCAAATCCCCAAATTCTTTACCATTTTACATTGAAAAATAAGTTCTTAAATTGTTAAACTATTACACCGAGTACAGAACCTCACCTCATTCATACTTAAAACACATTTTTAAAGTTAAACTATTTTTCCAGCCTTTTCTTTCCCTGTCCCAACTTCTGGCATCAAATTTTAAATAAGCTTATACAATCCAAAACATAAAATTTAGTCATTTGAACATATTTACCACATGCTATACTGTATGTTATCTGTTGTCAAATGAATGAGGGGTAAAAATATTTTAGTTACAATTCACACAGTTTCTCAACATTTTTGGAAATGCGGTTGCGCCCTTCTCTACATTGGGTAATAAAAAAATTGTGTGTTTGAAGTGGATGCTCGTCAGACAGCAAGTCACTTTAATAATTAACTTGGCTTATTTTTTCCTCAATTGTAGTGATATTCCATGGTGATTTTCCTGTTATAGATCAGTGGTTTAGTCTTGTGGTTTGGAAATTTTTATGTGCAAATGTTTGCAGTGTGGCAGATGTGGAAAATGGCGACAAAGGCAGCATTTAACAGGGCCCTGGAAAAACCTACAGGGCCCAGGTGGACACGCTAAGGAATGTGCATTCATAAAAGTTAGTGAATTCCAATAAGCTAGGAGCACTACTAGGACATTGATAGTTTCAGTCACTTAAAATGTATATAGTTTAAAATACACATTACAGCTATAATAGTTGATGAATGTTGTTGTGGCACAGTTGCAATAATGCTGTGATGATGTGCAATGCACATAAAGAATGTATGGATGCAGTCTGTCTGCTTTTCATATAAAGCTGGAAAATTGTATATTAATGTATAGTACATAAACATTACATGGTAAATCTGTACCATGGAAAATAATGTTGTATCAGAAGGAACTATTACTGGAGTACTGAAGAAAAAAAAAAGGACACGCAACAGAGGAGGAGTATGTTAATTTACAGTCAGGGTGTCTTGAGTAAATATCAAAATAGTCTCTGATATACACTATGTTGCCAAAAGATTAGAGACACACCATCAAAATCATTGAATTCACTGCAGAAAGCCATGTCCGTAAAGACAAACTTGACTGGCCTGCACGGTCCTGACCTCCACCTGATAGAACACCTTTGGGATGACTTAGAGTGGAGACTATGAACCAGGCCTTTTTGCCCAACATCAGTGCCTGACCTAAAAAATGTGCATCTAGAATAATGATCTTAAAGCTGAAGCTCTAATAGCTGCAAAGGGTGGAACAACTCCATATTAAACCCTACATATTAGGAATGGGATGTCATATATTAAAGTTTATGTGCTTGTAAGGGCAGACAAACCAAATCTTTTAGCAATATAGTGTAGATATGACGCTTGCAATTGCACTGAAATTCAAGAGAAGTATAAAGGATAACTTAATAAAATGACCGTGTTATTTACTCTATTACTACAATTTCATACCCTGCTGTTAAGATCTTTTGCAGGAAGAAAAGCTCAACCCTGCCCTTGTGCTAAGAAAGTGAGGCAATGCCACACACAAAGCCATAAATTACACAAGTGACCTTAGAGACATTAGCTTTATTGTTGTTCGATTATCATTTCATGTCCATGTTCATTTACCAGAGAATATTATTATATTTAAGAATAATACAACCAGTATGTTGTGGACCCTTATATAAATATGGCTATTCATTCATTCATTCAAAGCCAGCCAACCAAAGAATGGTTGGTGTTATGACACCAGTTACTGTAGTGTACTAACTACACATTCTGATTTTGGAAAATGATAACTAATAAAATCCTGAGTGCTACAAAGAAATAAAGCAGAGCACTGATGCTTCCATTTGTTATATTTTCATGATTTTCCTGAAGTGCCTGTAAGAGGAATTTTTTAACGTTTAATTTTTTTTTTTACAGTATTACAAAAAATGTCTATTTAATTTGGCATTTAACTCTTTCATGTCAAAGGAAAAACACAACACAGTCATCTAAACTGTTTCAAGGCCTGAAGTATAAATACACCTGCAGGGCCTGAAACATTTTGGCAGGTAGAGCAGGTTTGTGTTGTATTTGCGTCAGTATTTCAGAGAGATAAGAGATGTTATGTTTAAAACAAACTTCAATAGGACAGAACTACATTTAAACAGTTATTCTAATGTATGTATCAGCATTTAACAAATATATTAAATTCATATGAGTTCAAACAGTCACAACACAACTCAATAGGTCTCGATTTCAACATTTCACACTTTGTGCTTCCAAAACACACAAGACCTATGTCCTAGTGTGCACAGCTGAGTGAGACCTATCCACTCTGATTCTATTTTGTAACTGCTGCCAGATATGCTTTGACTTTGATGAGTGTTTTTCTGTCGATTAGTGGAATAATAAGCCACCAAGCGAGAAGTCAATGTTTTAGAATAAAATTCCAAGACAAATAAAAATCATAAAAATCACTGTACATCTCCAACTATAAAGGATGGCAAAGGCACTGAACTTATTTTTTTAGACTTACTGCTATTTCCATTGTCCATCATGTAAAATCAAGCATGAGGGAAATGTTAAAATGGCACATTTTACAAAACATAATTCTTCACTTATAAATGTATTGAGTTTTTCGAGTACTGTGCCTAAATTATGGCTAGAGACTTTCTGACTGAGAATTTCAGGATCACTACTTTCAGCAGTATTTTCCTTGTAGTAATGTATATGCCATACACACACAGTGCTAAAATTCCTGAACAGCACAGTAAAAAACATCTTCAGTAGTATAAAGGGGAGACGCCCGGCAGGGGTCAAGTATTACAGAGGTCAAAGCTTATGGAGCAGAGGTCAGCAGAGCTTGTCCTGCTGCACAGTGAGACACACAGCAGTTTAGCTGGTATTGCAATATACACACACATACTCAATACACATCTTAAACTGGACATTGAAAACTGTGAAGCTGCTACATGTTTTCTCATGAAAATCAAAAGCTGCAGAAAGAAAGAAAGAAAGAAAGAAAGAAAAGAAAGAAAGAAAGAAAGAAAGAAAGAAAGAAAAAGATTTACCTACTCTATGAAGACTGAAATTCCTATGAAAAAAAAAATCAACCAGAGTTGTGTTTAGAGAAAAGCAAAGTAATGCAAATATGAGAATAAGGGAGAAACAATAAAAGGCATCAAAGACTGGGTACACAACAATCTAAAATGTCTTGAAAAAGAAAGAAACCACTGGTGTACTGAGCAAGCCAAGAAAAATGATAATTAATCACATAAGCATTGAGAGAGCTGTGATGAAACTCCCCTTAGCAGGAGTGAACAATCTTAACAGAGCAAAGGTGAATGTATCACAATCCACCATTCAAACAAACCTTCATGAGCTGAAATACAGAGACCATACAACACGATGCAAACCCTGCAAAAGCAGGTAGAATTTGAGAGAAAAGCCTGGTGATATCAGTGAGACACTGGTTAGATGCTGTTGTTGCAAACAAGGGATCTGCAACCAAACAGTTTGCTGTATAGGTTAAATTGAGACTCTAAATTACCCGTAGGTGAGAGTTGTCTTTGTCTATATGTGGCCCTGTGATGGACTGGCGACCTGTCCAGGGTGTACCCTGCCTCTCGCCTGTATGATACCTGGGATAGGCTCCTGCACACCCGTGACCCCTACGGGGACTTAGCGGTTTAAAAGATGGATGGATGGATGGATACACTTTAAAATTATCTGTTCGAATACTTGATCTTATCTGATGTGATCTGATACCAGATGTGCCATCTTGTGCTGCATAACGTGTCAATCTTGATCTTTGATGTAAAACCCAAATGTATGTGAGAATATATATTTTATTAGTCTTCCACGCAAACAAAAGTTAGTTACGGAGTCCAACAGGGTTCTGTGCTTGGACCAATTCTTTTCACTTTATACATGTCTCCCCTAGGCAGTATTATTAGGAAACATTCTATAAACTTCCATTGTTATGCAGATGACACTCAGCTATATTTAGCTATTAAACCAAATGAAACAAATAATTTAGTCAAACTTCAAGAATGTTTAAAAGACATAAAGGCCTGGATGTCCTGCAATTTTCTACTTTTTAATTCAGACAAGACAGAGGTTATTCTATTTGGGCCCAAAAACCTCAGGGATACGATGTCTAATCATATAGTTACTTTAGATGACATAACTCTGGCTTCTAGCACTACTGTGAGGAATCTTGGAGTTATCTTTGACCAGGATATCTCCTTTAACCC
>OMLM01008146.1:0-12324 GCA_900302695.1 Helostoma temminkii
GTACTCCACCACTCTGTCGTCTGAGTCCATGTCCTCATCACCGTCCTCTTCCTCCTCCTCTTCTTCCTCCTTGATGGGCTCCTCGGGCAGGTTGACCAGGTCAGCTGAGGGGGAGAAGAACCGGAGTCAGTGTGAGAGGCCAGCAGCGCGTCGCTGCGTTGATGCAGGAGTGTCAGACTGTTGCTACCTGAGTGTCGGTGTGTGTACGGCGGTGTGTGTCCCATGCTGTCTCCAATCAGAGGCTTCTTGCTCTTAATGACGTCTCGCTGGATTCGCCGGTTGTGGTACCTCCTCTTCCTGAACACACAGATGACATTTGACCCAGTTAACTCTTCTCTAATCGTACAGCTCAGACTGAGAGGAGACCATGTGACTTTTCTCTGAGGCTGCAGATAATGATACAGAAACATGTTTCTAATGCTCTGATCTTAAACGCAACATTACAGACTCATCTGATTGTACTTGTCTCCAACTGGAGAATCTGTGTTCACTTTGTGCTCATCAGGTAAAATCTAAACCGAGTGTGTGGGACCCACCAGGAGTTGCTGAGGATTCCCTTCATGCCTCCGTAGTTTGGGTTTCCGTACTTCATGTAGTACCTGCTGCGACGAGCGGCGCCCAGCTCCTTCTTATCATCTGTAAAACACAGAACACAGCACGAACCTGAATTACATCCAAGCCTGAACCAGTGAAGAGTGGAAATGCTCCACCCTCTATATACTCCAGCACACAGAATTTCAGCCTGTGAGCTGCGGGCACGACTGCTGTGTTCACTGATGCTGGTCAACATGCAGTTACCAGCTGAAGCAGGAGTTCAGTGAACATTCAGTGCATTTTGGAACTGGTTTAACTGGTTTAACAGCTGCCAGCACCTGGAGAGCAACGTGCATTGAGAGCTATGTCATCATTTCCTCCACTGTGTGAACTGCTCTGTACGCAAAACTGAGAAGATCAGCGTGTCTGACATTCACCTGTGTGAATGTGGTGCCACAGAACTGATACGACTAAACCCAGTTAGAAAACAAGACTGGACAAAGGTAATTAATGCACAATTGCTACCAACTGGACAGTGGAGCGAATTACTGAAAAGTTACGATATCTGAGTCTTAGAATCTGTCAAAATGACGAACAGCCTTTAGATTCTGAAGTTTGAATATTGTCCAAAAATCTGAATTCTTGATTAGGTTCTGACTGCTGTGGACCTGTTTAAACACAGTGTTGGTACCAAGTTCAGTTCTCCACTCCCCTCACTGATGATTGTGTCGCAGTTTCAGCCTCAGTTTCAGAACCTTCACACCTCTAATTACTGATGTTTGATTTCTGCAGAGAGAGTCTTTCTACCACCTGTTAGGTGGAGAGTCTCACTTTTCAATCCCAGAACTGAATCCACGACATTAACCACGTTGTTAACGTGCAGGACAGTGTTACTGTGTGTGTTATACATCACATTAAGTGTGTGTGACCTTGTGTGGCGAAGCGCAGCATGAGTTTGTTTCCTTTGAAGGGTTTGATGGCTGGACGCAGGTCGTTCGCCAGCAGAGACTCTCTCTCTGCCCGCGACAGGTCGTCCATCTGAGAAACAGAAAAACTCATCAGTTTCATTCACAACTTTTTAAAATGGTTCAAATCGAAGAAAATTCACTTTAGTCAGGTAACGGTTCACATGCAAAGATTAGCAGCAGACACTGGTTCATTCTGTGTCTCGACTAAAACGATTTTCTATTAGACTGTATAAAAAAAAAAGACAACATATGGTGGTTTATACTGTTGACAGTTTTCCTAAAAATAGATAAATAATTAAATAACGTATAATGAATCATGTAACAAAAATAATAAAACTCCATATTCCACCGTCTTTTCATTGCACAACAACATGTCCACAACTAAACCTTAAATCGTTTGATTTGAACTTTAGATGCTGTGAGCAGACTTGATAACTGACATGCTGGTTGGAGGCGAAACAGATGATTCAGTCTTGGTTTTTCTAAAAACGAAACCATCTGATGTCAGGTGTCACGTTTTTAAGTGCACTGTCCTGTCCCCCCTCTGAGGTTAGCCGAGGTTCGTACCGAGCGCGAAACGTCTGTCTCAAAGGAAAATGTACTTTTACTCTTCCCTACGATACATATCATGATACAGGGTTATAATATACTGCAATACTGTAACCAAGGCGACACTGCATTGTCTTTTATATTTCATTTTAGAAAAACTCTCACAGTATAAGGAATACTCCATCACATGCAGTATAGTATAGCAGTATATATTTTATGCAATCAGAGTATCCATTAGCTTAAACAGAAAAGGAATCAGTGTCTGCCACAACCTGATGATTAAAACTCAACACTCGTTAGATATTTGAGATTCTGGTGTTTTCTTGCACAACTAATAATGTGTCCACAGTTTATGGCCTAAACTGGTTTCTGCTCTACCTGGCTGCCCTCCACCTTCCTCTTCTGCTCCGCCTCTCCATCACTCTCTTTTTCCTCACTGCTCTTCTTCACCGCTTCCTCATTGTCCTCGTCCACCTCGCCCTCCTCCTCTTCATCCTCCTCGTCATCATCTGACCTCTGACCCCGACGACCTTTCGAGTGAAAAACACAAGCCTCAGAAATGTTTCTCCACCTTTAAAAACCTGCTTAGTGTGTTTTTTGATTTAAAAAAAGTGCTAATTAGTGTGCTAACCTTTAACAACAATTAAAACGTATCTGTACATTATCACTGCTCATAATGATAACAACAACCAGCACGTGTGTGTTGGACCAGGAGAGTTTGGATGTGAGTTTAGACTCAGTAAGACTCACCTGTGCTCTGTTCACCTGCCTGGATGGTTCCCTCCGTCTCCGTGGAAACAGCCTCAGGGTCAGGCATTCGGCTGGTGTTGATAAGGGCCCGGATGGATGTGTCGTCATCAAGCCAAACCACGTTACCTAGAAAACAGACCGGTGGCGTTCAGACACAGGAAGACAGTGTGAAGATGTTACAGCGTGTGTGTGTGTGTGTGTGTGTGTGTGTTGCTCACAGGAAGTGTCATCGATCCACTCGATGTGAGCTGGAGGATATTCCTTAAAATATCCAAAGACGTCTTGTGTGCTCATGTCATCCACGCCCGTCACGTGGATGGCCTCCAGCCGCAGTCTGGGGATGGCTGAGCACCACAGAAGAAGAAACAGACAACAGTTGACCAAACAGAGTCAAAAACACAGTGAGGCTGGTTTTCTCTGCTCTGCGCTCGTCTCCTACTTTTCTTCAGGATGTCTTTATCCAGAAGCACGTTCCTCTGCCCGACGCTCTCCTCGCCATGGAAATGGAAGCGCCTCGCTCGCTTCTCTTTTTTCTCGATCGCCTCCTGATGAAAACACACACAGAGTTGACACGTGGCGTCTGCACAGCTTCAGCTCTGTTTGTTTTTTCTGTGTGAACTCTGTCACACTTATATCTGCCAATGAATACAGTGTAAAAACATCTATGAATGTGCAAATACTGATCATTTCCCAGAGTTTACCGGATGTCTCTAGTAAAGTCATAAATCCTGCAGGTACATCCAGGTGTTAGACCAGATTTATTATTGATTATGTGGTCTGTCTGCGGCTGGGTGCCGTGCACTCATAGGTAAATAAAAACGACAGTGACAGTAGAACCGGTCATCAGCACCTTCAGCAGAGTCTGTTTGTGCCTGAGGGGGAGGAAGAAATTGTGACACACCTCAGAAACCACAGAGTCTGAGTCACATCTGATTTGTTGTTGAACTATTTCCAAACAACACAGGAAGCTGTGCTGGGCCTTCCAGAGCCTCCACTAGCGTACTAGCATGATGTTAGCGTGCTACCACGGTACAGACGTTCTTAAACTAGTGACGTTTAGCACAGACACCACCACCTGCTGTCGCTAGCTGTACCTGCTGGACGTTCGCACGGTTTAGTTTACAGAAGATTAAACAACAGTTAGTTTCAACAAATGCAAACCAACAAACGCACATTATGTTTACGAAACGTTTCAGTGATCAACTGAAAGAAGCAGAAAAACACTCAGCAAACTTTAGTGGAATCGTTCTGTTAAATTTTTACTTCTCTCATAATTCCAACTTCAAAAGTGAATATATTTTCAAACTTTTCCTTGTTATTTTTTCTACTAGTTGCAGAAACTCCTTGTTGCCAAAACCTTAAAGGGGATTTTCTTTTTGCTGAGATGCTAAAGATGATGTGTTGTACCTTAGAGTTGACATCAATCCCAGTGATGAAGGCTCCAGCCTTGTTCTCATACCTCCGACTCGTGTCCTGCAGAGACACGTTAGCATTGAGGTCTGTCAGTGGTTTTAGTTAGTGTGGGCACAGTTTCAGCACTGACACAGGTTTAAACAGAAAAAATCATGTGAGCTACTGCTAAAGTTTACATTTTCACACTTCACACCCTGAAAAAAGGTATTTACTCAGGTCGTCTTTATCTTACCCAAATTTAAAATGCTCAATGCAGGTAAAAGGTAAAAACAAACCTGACCTCTCAGGAAATAATAACAACTCAATGTGAATTATTAAACTGAAAGTGCTGCTGCATATTCCACTTCTTACTAGAGAAACATTGTTTATTACAAATAAAATGATTAAAATAACATAAAAATCAGTGACACACACCGGGAAAGACCCTTGTGAATGCTGTAATACTGTACATAAACATGAGTCACGCCTTTCTGACAGATAACCAGGAATTACTTCTAAAAATGAAAATGACACTAAAGTAGGTGGTTATGAATACGCCGATCTAATTAGTACTTATTAATGTATCACACATTAATAATGTGTTCAGACTTTTTAAATAATCCGCCTTCGTTTGCTCATGAAACATTTAATATTAATATTATTAAATGGAGTTTGGTGATAAGGTCACTCCATCAAGATGCTAGCTTTAGCTAACTTAGCAGCAACAAGTGACTGAAAAACAAACTATGAAACTGCAGCTGCTCAGAAAAGATGTAATAAATTAAAAAAACGATCTGTGATTTAAGAAAAAAACGGTTTATCGTTATTAAACATTAGCCCGAAATCGTGGCTCGCCGGGAGTCCAAGTTACCACACGCCGATGCTTCCCGCGGTATCGCCGGCTGCAGCAAACGCCAGTCCCCGGTCTGACAGGGCCTGGTCCGGACACTTACCGGGAGCAGCTCCTTCAGGGACCGGTTAACAGAGATGTCCTCCGCCTCCAGCTCTCCCTCCTCCACCTCCATCGGTTCGGCTTCACGGGCATCACGGTCCGACTCGGAATCAGAGTCTGATCCTGAGCGGTCCGAGCCGCTGTCTGATTTCACCGACACCTGTAAGCCCCGCACGGCGGCCATGGTGCTAACGCTAACTGCGAACAACGGCTGCTGCTACTGCGGCGCTTCCAACCCGGTAATGGTTCTCTGCCCCGGCTTCTTCTTCATAGGAGCGGCGGTAGTGGGAACGTTACCCCGGAGCTCTAGCGGCACCCAGCGGTGGAAGCAGTGCTCACATCATGTCATGTAATAGAAGCAGTGACAGCGGGGGAGAGCGGGACATGAGGCAAAATCCACCGTTTAGTCATGTTCATACTTTTTTAAAGGTTTTATCTAGTTACACACCAAGTGGGTCTGTTCTTTTACACTTTCCTGTTTGATAAATAAAGAAAAAAGGAAGGATTTGTGGATGAAGGACTAATTGTCAGCTAGTGTCACAGCAGAGCTGTCTGGGGTTGACTAGAGACATGGTGTGAAACTTTTAAAGCTTTTTTTATGGGTTTATTCTGGTATTTTAGAACAACAGCTCAGCTGTCTGTTGTGTTATGCTGCTGCTGTTTGCTGATTGCGAACCGATGTTAAAGCTGATATGTGTTGACTGCTGACTGAGATACTACATCCATACCTATACACTCTTTTCCCTCACCCCAACCGGTCGAGGCAGATGGCCGCCCATCCTGAGCCTGGTTCTGCTGGAGGTTTCTTCCTTTCTTAAAGAGAAGTTTTCCTCTCCACTGTCGCACAGTGCTGCTCATGGTGGATTTTTTGGGGTTCTCTCTATACAACGTTGTGATGTTCTGGCCTTAATATGTGAAGTGCCCTGGATTTGGCGCTATGTAAATAAAACTGAATGATGCTTGATGGGGTTGAGGTCGTGGCTCTAGTTGTTCCACAGTGATCTCATCAAACCAAGCCTTGATAGTCCTTGCTTTGTGTTCTGGGGCACAGTCATGTTGGGATAGAAAAGGACCTTTCACAAACTGTTGCCACAGAGAAACTGGAAAAGGGGCCCAAACCCTGAAAACAGCCCCATACACTTGGCACCTTTGGCAGCAATAACCTCGACCAAACACTTCCTGTAGCTGTGGTTCAGAACTTTGAACTGAACTCACAGAACTGCTTCAGCTCAGACATATTCTCAGGACGTCTCCTTGAAGTCATTCCAGCCTCTCTATCGGGTTGAGGTCTGGACTCTGAATGAACCAGTTCAGAAGGTGAATCTTTACTTCATTATCCTGCTGCATCATCCAGCTCCTGCTTGCAGACAGACATTATCCTGTAGGATAACTTGGGAAAGTGGTGAATTCATTCAGCAGCTCAAAATGATGCTCCTCCACCGTACTCCAGAGCTGGGATGATGTTTTTATGCCGTATATAGTACTGAGGGTTTTATCCAAAAGAAAATTGCAACACACCTGAAATTTCTCGAAGAACAACATGACAGTCCCAGGTTCTACTGGAGCTGTTCGCAGACGTATACATGGTGTAAAAAGGGACAGGAACTCTACTGGTTAACAAAATTAGTAAAACAAAGTGCAAAAGACTGATCCGGCAAAACTTTATTACATTGTATTTTCATGTCAAAATCACAGAAATCTCAGTCATGACGCAGAACACTGACTATAAACACAGAGACACGGTTGTGTTGATGCTACATCTTCCCTCCAACATTAAAATAAATGATTTCTCTTCTCTGGGAAAGAAAATCCGATCACAGAGATGTTTACACCTGAAACCGAGCGAGAAGATGAGAAACAAAGTTTGTGCTTACAGTGCAGTCAAGACTATTACAGTTCAGTCAGTGCACTGTTCAGTCTGTACATATTCAATATTCATTAATATCGACCTAACATCCACAGACCTTTGTTTCATTTTAGTGCAAATTCTGTTTCCTGACAGTTTCCGGTCCATTTTCTTGTTTCTGATCTTTCCTACCAATGTCCTGCTGCCGCTGTGTTCATTAACCCAACAGTTTCCTGCCTATTTCCCTTCAGCTTTCTTCATCATTCCTGTCCATTTATGTCTGTTTCCATTTTGTATTTGCCACCACTTCCCGACACTTCCCTGCCTGTTCTTACATCAAACATCATGAAGGTTCTTCTTATTTCTGCTTCTCAGCTCAGAGTCGAACCCGTCACTTAAACTGAACATGATGTTCATGTAAATATCTTCACAGTGTTTTCTGGTTTGTCAGGTTCTGTGACACAGCAACAGCGTCTGGGTCAACAGTTCGCCTGTGTTTGAATGTGAAGCAGTGACTGATGTGTGTAAACATACAGACATCATTTAAATCTCTCCACTGACAGAAAACATCATTTACAGTGTTTATATGGAGACAGTTGATCAGATCCAGAGCAACACGAAGGTGAATGTTCACTGCAGATACTGCTACTTTATTTGATCAGTTTTATCAGGGTTTCTGCAGATTCACCAAGTTTTCTAATCTAATCATGGAAACTTGGAAAGAATCAGACACTTCTGCAAAATCTGCTTTATGGCCCAACAGACCCATTTATGAAATGAAGAGTGCTGGAGTTCTTCCAGGGACCTTTGGTTAAAGAGGCCGAGCTTGTGCTTTTTAAACCCTCTTTATAAACTGTAATTACAAACTCTGATCTGTTGAATAGACAAGAACAATAATGAAAATATTATTTGTATTAACTGAGTTTTCCAGTGAACATCCGTCTTCAGTCTGCTCAGTATCTATATCATCTGTGCTGCGAGTGTAGTTTTACTGCAATTCAACAGAATTCAGCCGGCTGATGTGTGTATTAATAATCAGAGACCTGCGGTTCATCTATGTCCCAGTCTGACCTTCACCAGCTGCATCTCAGGAAGACACTGTGTCAGGTTTAGTGATCACAGTAAGGATCAGATGAGACTCTGGTCATTTCTCAGTCTGCTTCTCTGCACTTGTGTTCTTGTGGACTTGTGAAGCGTCATCAGTCAAGAACAAGCAGGTTCTAATTCAAACTTCACGCAGCCAAGTACACATCAATAAATCGGACTGGCTACGTGTCAAGCGTTTGTAGACTGAGCTGTGATAACGTGACTGTGACATCATCTGTGTTATTTTCTCATCAAAAGATGTTGCACAAGCAGGGACAGAAAACTGACATTAATGTGCAAAATTGGTGGAGTGACCCTTTAAATGACATCTGAACTTTGCTCTGCATGTAAACGGGTCTTATACACCAGTCACAGTGTGTGTGTGTGTGTCCTGCAGGTCGGATTGCCTCTGAGCAGAATCGATGCAGCAGTGAAGGAGGAACAGTAACTTTCCTTTTTATCCTCAGTGTGGTCACGAGGGCAAATTAGATTTGAGCTTCAAACCATCGCTGCAAAGGGCAGTTTGAGGGTTCTGACTTTGTTTAGGGTTCAGGTTAGAAGGTGATTTAGGTTCATGTGAGTGTCCACACATCTGCAGAAAGACCAACATCTGTGTTTGTGACAGTCCATCAGTGTTGCCAGACTAAAGTTCTCCTCCTCATGTTTGTTTGAGCCTCCTTGTTGTTGCTGATCTGGAAATTACAAAGAGAATAAACATTAAAAACTCACTTCGATTCTAACAAAGACAAAAATCAAAAGCCTTTTCTTCAGTGTCCAGTTTCTTCCAGTAGATACATAAATGGTTATGGTCACAGATTCTGTTTCCTGGGATCTGAAGCATCAGCAACAATCTCTAATTCATCAATAACATTAGTGTTGGAGTAAGACTGGGGTCTGGAGAACCGTAATAATACACGACTGGTGGGTCTGTGGGCTCAAAGAGGAGTCAGCACAGTCCTACAGTACCTTCTATTCAGATAAGCACTGGCACGGTGAACCTGCCGTAAACAGGCTGGAAACAAGGCTTCTGACTCTGGCAGATTCTGGACTTGGCTACACACCTGTGGAAAGCACTTGTCATTCTCCTCTACCCCCTTTTCCACCAGGTCAGGGCTTAATATTGTATTTTCAACAGCTAAAGAGCTGGCTCTTTGCTGGTCTAGAACCAAGAACCTCTTACGTCAGGGGATCGGGGCTGGAGCTTCAATATTACACACAACAAAGATAAAAATCAGTGTATCAGTTATTAGATTTATTTAACTGCAGTGCAGTAAAATGTAGCCGATGCTAAAGGCTAAAGCTAATAATGACATTAGTCTCTGTACAAAGTGCTTGTAAAAAAACAAAAGTTCTTGTTGTCCCTGTTAGTGCAGCTGTGACAGCAGATGTATGCAGGTGTATACAGCGACCTGATGAGACTGTGTGGTGGCTCTCTGCACTGGACTGCACCTGTGTCAAGAGTAATTTCTAAATAAAACCAAATTTTAACTGAAATAAAGAAAAGAAAAATTCACATCTAAAGGTTTTAAAGTGCTGCACACAATCAAAATGAGCATTTTGTGTTTGACACTTTTTCACTGCCACATTTTTCTCCTTCACTCTCTCAGTTTCAGTTCTGCACCCACTGGTGACTCTCACTGCCGACAAACAACAACTGCGTTGAGACAATCGCTGGAACCTGCTGACTCTCCTGTTTTCCGATACCCTCCCCTGATTTCATCCAGCTATCAAAACTCTCCTTCATTTCTCCACATTTATACTACCTACCACACAAATGTGAGGCTGTACTTACCTCCCACTGCATCGTCACAGTCTAGTGTCCCTGCTGAGGACAGAGAGAAGTTACAGTCAGGAAACATCAGCTGTTCAACAGTCGGCCTGAAAACAGTGACGAATAAAACACTGAAATGTGTCTGAGGAGTAAAAGCTGATTATCAGACTCAGTGAATCAGTTTAATCAGCTTCACATTCACACATGACTGGATCAGAACGAGACGTCACGTTGATGTTTTATGGAAATCATAATTTTTGATTATCATCTTCTGCGCTGTGTAAAACTGATGTTAATGAACAGACACAGACTCACTGCACCAGAGTGGCTCAGCTTGTCGAAGCGAAACTTCAGGTTGGATCTGGGAGAGTTTTTATTTTTCACCTCTGAAAGTGAACAGAGGGAAAAGAGATGAAGATCAGGCAGAAAGTAAAACAGCAAAACTCTGTGTGGACTGAAGTGAACCTGTGGGGCTGCGACAGACGATGAGCGGACCTGAGGTTTCACCTTCCACCGAAGCAGTCTGAGTCAGACACACAGGGAGAGACAACATGTTTCAGCTTGATGTCCTTGTCACAAGCCTCCAGAGCTCAGATTATTTTCAGAGAAGCAGCATCAGTATATGTTGTGGGTTCTCACCAGGTGTGTGTCGTCAGCAGGGATTCTGAAGCTGCAGGTGCTGGATGTCGATCTGGAGATTTTACTGCTCTCCTTCTTCGTGTGGATCCTGCAGCAGCATGGAAAAACCTTAGCATCACCTGTCTCCTGAACAACCTAACTAATCTGGGCGGACACCTTCACACGCTCACCTGTCCCGCTGTGCTGCCTCTGGAGAGCTGGGATTGGACGGCGGCTCCGGGGTCGACTGGCAGCCGTCGAAGCTCCTCTGCTCACTGAGGAGACTGACACATTGACATGTGAAGAACAAAGTGTGTAATGTCTCCGACAGCATCTGAAGCTCAAACCAACAGTTACCTTCTCTGGTTGTGTTTCTCTGTTTGGCTGTCGACACTCAGCAGACGCGGGAAAATTCCTGAACGTCTCTTCACGGGAGATTTGACATTACACTGACATCAAACACACAAAACCACAAAGAATATCAGTCATAACAAGAAGAGGAAGGAGTACTCTGATCCTGTAGTGAAGTAAACATTAGCACAGTGGAAAATACATGTTAAAGTTAAAATTACACAGGAGGAAAATCCAAAAGTACTGAAAGTAAAAGTAGTTGTAATGTTGCCTCTGGTAAAGGTAGAACTACTTGTAATCACTTTAAATGCTGCTGTGTAAACTCGGATTTATAAGGTAACTAGTTGTCAGATACATATAATACTACGAAAAATACAGTGCTGTAAAAAAGTATTTGGCCCGTTGTCCTTTTTTTTTGCATATTTGTCACACATTAATGATTCAAACAAATATTAGTAGATTATACAATGTAATTTTTAAATAATGACTTTATTTATTAATAAAAAAAACTGTCCAAACCTACCTGGACATCTGAGAAGAAATAATTCTCATCTAAACCTAACAACTAGTTCTGCCACTCTTAGCGGAAAAAACTGCAATGAGTCTATCAGTTCACTGTGGAGGAATTTTGTCCCACTCTTCCTGCAGAATTGTTTTAATTCAGCCACAGTGGAGGCTTTTCCAGCAGGAATCTGTCTGATGATGTTACTCATTTAAATGTAACAAAAAAAAATTTAATGTCAAGAGGATGGCAAATTTTTTCACACTGCACAACATATTTCATATTTAATTAAGTGTGAGAAGCAGAAAACTGAAATATTTCAGTACAGTATGTGAGTATATGTACTTCATTGTATATGTACTTATCATTGGTGGAGTAATAATCACAAGCAGCGAGTACTGAAGACAGAACAGAGGTAAACGTTAACGTCTTCTCACCTCCACACTGAGGTGTGCCAGACCCCCCCCACTCAGACTGGTGGGCAGACCTGCCCCGCCTCGTGACATGGTCTCCATGGAAACACTGCGTCCACGCATCGCCCTCTGAGGTGCATGAAAAAGTTAATGATGGATCCAACAGAACTCCAGTGGAGTCACTGTAACTACCTGGACTTCAGGATACATGTGCTTCATGAATGTATGTATATAATTACTGAAAAGTTTAAAACAATTGAAGAATAGATGAGACATTAAATAAAAAAACTAAGAGAAGGAAAATGTATTTATAAAATAGAAAAGTCAAACAGAAAAACTGAAATACACCTTGATGGACTCCAGCAGGCCCCCGTGGGCGTGTCCATTCTCAGCTCGACCCTCCTCTTCCAGACCTGATGTCAGCCCCAACATGTTCTGGGAGCGTCTCTGCAGCTCATCATGGAGGCTGTCCAGCAGGGCAGCCCGAGTGCGCTCCTAAGCAGTCACACATTTATTTTGTTTTAGTTTGTTTTATCATTCTTCCAGGACAGTTGGTTACAACTCTACTGCTCGGTATCATCAGCAGACCAAA
>OMLM01008146.1:27747-40101 GCA_900302695.1 Helostoma temminkii
GGACAGCTTGCACACACGCGCACACACACACACACACACACGCGCGCACACACACACACACACACACACACACACACACACCAGGCTTAACATTTGTTGGGGAAATGTGATCTGACTAATGTGGAGCTGCACAAATAAAAACGTTGCCTTCATGAGGGATTTTATGCACAAATCTGTGCAACTGTAGGAATGTCTGTCTCTCCTCACTGTGAGTCTCATAATTCAGGATTGTTTAAGTCTAAATTAAATTTAAATGTTAATTTCTTTTGTCCTTCAATTAAACCAGAGTCTTGACTTTTCCTCTGCATTTACCTTCCACATGAGTGACATCCTGTTGTCAGTTTAGGTTAAAATTATCTGCAGACTAAAAAACTGCTTCAAAGTGACACATCAGCTGTTAATGATGCTAGTGGGAGCATTTACACACACAACCACAACAGGTATAGACATATATTCGCTGTTAAAAACACAAACAAGCTTTCAGCAGTTACATTCAAATCTCAAACACTAAATAAATGTGCATAAAATTCCAGAAACTGTTCAGCACAAACACAAAGACGCACGTTTGCATGAAATCAGATCACACAGACTTAAACTAAGCCTTAAAACCAAACATCAGCCTAACATTTAATGGTATTAAGTGATTTGCTGTTTGTCCCCTAAAGGAAGTCGAGTTCCCACAGAGTAATATTCACTCACACAGACGGAGGATGAGGGGAAATGCCAGACTCACCAGTGGACGTGCGGCATCGTCGCGTTGCTGTATGTTACTGAGCATCTCGCTCAAATCTAATACAGCAGCACTGCTCTCTCCCTCTCTCTCCATCTCTCTCCCTCATAACGTGAGGACCATCAGGATTATAGCGCCTTAATCACTTAAAGAGAGAGAGGCAGATGGAGGAAAACAGAAACTGAGGGGAAAGGAGAGCAGAGACAGGAGGGGAAGATGCTGCTGCTGACAACAGTTATGATTCTACACAGTAGAGGAATGTAGCAGTAGGTCACTGGTACACTTGCTGTTTGCCAGTGAGCACACAGTGTAGCATCATTGGTCACGTACTTGTTTACATCCATCTGGAAGGTTAAACGTGCTTCCACCAGGGGACAGAGCGAATATTTCCCTGTAAACATCTCCAACTGAAGCCACAGTAAAACAAGACCATGTTCCAGTTTTGTTGATCAGTACGTCATCGAGGATGGTTTGTCAGATCTGAGACGCTCTTCAAAATGTTCTGCCTTTGTCCATCCATCCATTTTCTGAGCCGCTTCATCCCCGTAGGGGTCGCAGGTCTGCTGGAGCCTATCCCACATATCATACGAGTGAAAGGCGCTGTACAAACTGGACAGGTCGAAAATCCACCGCATGGCCACATATAGACAAAGACAACGATTCACGCTCCCACTCACACCTACAGACAATTCAGAGTCTCCAGTTAACCTGACTGCAGGTCTTTGGACTGTGGGAGAAATGCACCCAGGTCCAAACCTTTTCTAGCCTTCTTGCTCTGAGGCAGAACCACTACTCTCCTAAAACAACATTACTGTCGTCCACAGTTTGTTCAGGGACGTGTGGGGAAACCAGAAGCTGCTGGAAGAAGGTTCTGAGGATAGATCAGACCAAAGTAGAACTTTTTGTCTTGAATAAGTAGAAATATGTTTGGTGATGGCCAAATTCTGCGACCCAGCATAAGAAGCTCATCCTGTCTGTGAAACCTGATGGTGGCAGTGTCATGATCTGGGTCTTATTTGCTTCCTCTGGACCAGAACCAGTGGTCGTCACTGATGGAGCTGTAAGTTCTGAGCTGTATAAATACATTCTGCAGGAAAATGTGAAGGTTTCTATCCATGAGCCGAAGATGGACCGAGTGTGAATCATTGAACACGTCGTTCCACTTAAGAATAATTAAACCAGAAGAAATGTAGTGTTCTCTGATGGCGCCGTCAAAGTCCAGATCTTAATCCCATAGAAATTCAGTGAGAAGCCTGGAAACACACAGTTAGTGCTTGAAGCTGACCAACAGTGTCATTGTTTAATTTTATTCTTTAAGTTTCTCTTTAAGAATTTAAACAGCAGCACAAACACATCAACACTTTTCACTCGTCCTGTGTTCACACAGCTGAGGCAGAGATTTGATGGACAGATGATAAAGAGAAGCCAATGAAAAACTGCTGGAGGGAAAAGAGCAGATTGTTGTGTCATGTAGAAGGGTCACCTTCCCTGCACACACACGTCAGTCGTGTGTTTACTCATGTATTATTATCATCATACATCAACATCTTGACTCATTCTTGACTCTGGTCGTGTACAACAATCATTTTGAAAAATACTCATCTGCTTTGGGGCCAATGAAAGATAACAGATAACAGAAAGCAAAGACCGAATCAGCCTTCAAAAAGGAAACTGATTTACATAAATGTTCTCTCCTCATCCTTCATGACTGATTCCTCTCATGTTTTGTGTTTTGCCAGTGTCCCTGTCACTACTGGGAGCGTGAACCAGTACCTGCAGCATCAGGTTGCACAAGTAGTCCAATTACTTCAAAATGGTACATCCATATGTCACAAGAACATTTTCTGTCTCATCCAGCACAGTGTCACAGTGACCATGAGGCTGCTGTTACCAGAAGGCTGGACAGCATCTGCTGATTTGTGCAAGGAGGAGCAGAAGGATCTTTGTGGGAGTCCTACAAAATGACCTCCAGGCTACTGGTGTGCATGTAGTTGTCCAGCTGTGCTGCTTCCTTAACTGCACAAGATGTTGTGGTGTGACAGGCTACAATAACAGCAAGAGACGATCACTTTACACTGGACTGGACTCCTGCCTAACATTCTGGGCTTTTGTGCTGCCCCAGACTCCTCCTGGCAAACCTGTCTGAATACTAGGAGGCTTTGTAATGTTCACATCAGCCACTAGAAGTCATCAAACACTGATACACATGTATTAGTTGTTTTATGCTGCTGATGCAAACAGCCTTCAGCCTTCAGTCATATAACAGGAGGACTGTCTCAATATTTTAGGGTCTGAACCGTTTACAGGTCAGAAACTGGAGAAAATCAGTCTCATTGTCGTTTGTACGAAGCTCAGACCTTCTTGAGTTTTATCCAGTGACACTCACTGTCACGGGACGCTCAAGTGGATTCAATAGACTTATTAGTAAATCGACCTGCAGCTGTTGTTCACCTCTTACATTTCCAGCAGAACATTACTGACTAAGCAGAACTGTGAACTGAACACAGAGGACATCCCTCTGTCACTGTCCACTGAAGTAACGTCTGAAGTGTGTAGAAGTGATCATGTTCAGGACAACAAACCCGAAGCTGAATGTGAACTTTTGAACTCTGAGGAGTTTGGAGTCTTAAAAGCCGTTCAGTGACTCAGACCAGACTTTTCTTCTCTGTCAAAATGCTTCAAGCTGCCTTTTGATCTTTTTTAACTGTTAAGTCCCAGAAAAGTTCAACACAGAGAACTGAATTCAGAATGAAAGAATCCTGCAGTTTCTATTCCTCCAATCACACACACTGTAGCTGCAAAAACATTTTTAGGAAAACAATCAGTGGGTTTTTGAACTGATTAAGTCCAAAGTCCCCATTTGTTAACAAAACCAACTACATGGAGGTGGATTGGGTGGATGGCAGCCTTATGTCAATGTCTGTCAATGCTACCATTGACATTTGTTTCCCACCTGTACAAGGATGTTGGTCGTAGTGTCCCCTCAGGTTCACTGTGTGTTTGATCCCACAGTCCCATCTGTGGTTGGGTTTAGGCAACAAAAGCAGGTTGGTTAAAAGCAGAGAAACGTTGTGGTTTTGTGTGTTTTGTACTGGACAAGAGCAAACATCAGACTGGATGTTACTCAGAGACAGAAGCCATGTTGGTATTCTTGCTGTTGGATGATTTAAGGGTTAGGGGTCAGCTGGCTTGCTGTGTTTTGTGCTGTTTGCAAACATGATTGTGATGGTGAAGTTTTAGTCTCTGACCATTAGATGGATCATCACATGAGGTTAAGCTGCTAGCTAAAGATGTGCTGGTTAGCAAAGGTAGCAAACAACGTCTTCGTTGATGTGTAGCTACAGATATGTTGTTTAGCTTGACAACCAGGTTTAGTTTTGTTTCAGGGAAATCCAAGTTTTTAGTGGCTTTCATTAGCTTAGCATGTTGCTATTCTTTAATGACTGTGCAGCAGCCTGTTTACTTTGACATGTGGCAGAACCAATCACACACTTTGCTCTGGACACAACTGACGCTTTGGCTCAACATGGGCTCATCATGTTAACACAAAGTCCTGTTGATACTCTGGTCTCTACATGAACACATTTGCTGTTGCAGATCAGTTGTATAAAGACACAGAAAAAACTAAAATAAAACTGCCATTAAAAGAGATCAGAGGTTTAATTCATCTCCTCAGTGTTACTGATGCCGAGAGCAGAAACTAGGACGTCTGTCTTTGTTCAGGAAAGCACGAAGACGACATCCCATCATGCAGCCGCACAACAGAAACCATCGTCTGCCGTCTCATCCACTTCAGACAGAGAAGAGTTTTTAACAGATGCTCCTAAAATAAACTGTGCTGCTCTGGGCCAGAACCTTCCTCAGTCTGTATCTGTCCTTTTCAAATGAAACGACGACCAACTGAAATACAACAAATTAATGACTTCGCTCAGTGTGATGATGCTTTTTCATTTTTATTAAGGCTACAAATAATCATCGTTTGCCTTAATAACTAATCTGCTGACTAATCAGACATGTTTAAACTGAATCCTCCAACACGACAAAGAAAACCAGCAAATATTCACAAAAAAAAAAAATAAATCAAAAAGACTTTACCCAGATGAACATCCGAGTCAGTTCAGACACAGCAGGTCGTCCTGAAGTGGAAACCAGGGTCACATGCAGCGTTTCTGATCATGTGATTGGCTCTGCTTTGTTGTGTTGTAAAAATTTAAACACTATTGACACTTTGTGTCACTTGGTGCCTCCTGCACGCTCTACGCAGGGACCCTCCCTCATCAGATACCACTATCTCCTGAGGTGCTGCAAGTCCAGACTTGATTCTCCAGACAAAGGAACACATGTGAAAACAGCTTGTGTCTTTTACGAGTAAAGACGGTGCGAGGTTCGAGCATTTCATCATTTCATCATTTCTAAAAACAGTATGATTTAAATGTTTGGGAGAATCTCAGTAGGTGTGGGAGACGGCTGAAAACCAGTAACGATCATGTTCAGGCCCTGAAGCAGCACTGCTTCACGAGCAGGAAATCTCTGCATGAACACAGGAACCTCCACCTTCCTCCACCGAGCAAAGACAAAAGCACATAAACGTAAACTAATCGACTCAGCTCTACGTGAAACTAAAAGTACTGTAGTAAATATTTTTAATCATTACTCTGATTCAGATTTCTCCTCCTATCTCTGATTACACTGATGTTTGTGTCTGTTTTATTTTGTTTATTGCTGGAACCTCCAGTCATGAGTGAGAAGGCCGACAGCTGCTGCGCCGATGACACCGACACTCACATGAGGTAAACACTGGAATCTGTCCCATCGTTCCCTCGCACACGACCAGAGCGTAGCAGAAAACGTGTTTGGATGATTCACTCCCATCAGGTCAGTTACTCACCGAGCTCTCAGAGCGCTGACTGTCGACTTGTCAATCCTGCAGAGAGACAGACAGAGACGCTGTTAACACACAGCAGACTGCATCCAACACTGAGAACAGCAGGAACATTAGCACATCACCGAGGCGCTGAGGAATAGATTCACGTCCGCATATGCTATTAACCTTAGTAACCTGTGTGAGAGCGAGTGAAGCACCAATAAAAACCTCGGTGATTGAAGTGCTGCATGCGTCTAATGGAATAAATACTACATCAGGTTTATTTTCTAAGGCTGCAAATACGTTTTATTATTGAAGAAGATTATTTTCTGCACCGACATGTTAGAGATTCTGCTCATCACTGAGCTGCTAAGTGTCAAATCACTGTGAACAGACCATTCACACGCCACCTCTCACCATTCAACCAGGAATCAGAAATCAGATCCGTTCAGCTTTAGGTTGCTAGTAGTTTGCTTCATTTCCTGTGACTACACCTCTTGTAGTTTTCTACTGTCACTAAAATAGCTTTTATCCAGATCCCAGGAAACTTTAGCATATTTTACAAATGTTTAAGAAAATCTGAAGAAAAGCAGAAAATATATTTTCATCCATTAAAAACTGGACTTGCAGTTAATTTTCAGTCAAAAACGAAACCACGTAGAAAAGACAGTTTAATGTGACATTCCTGTTTGTGTGTTACTGTGAGGTTACACACCTTCTGGTGTTTTATTCACTATAGCTACATTTAAAAAAGGTGTATGGAAACACGCTTCCTGTCAGTAGAGAAGCTCGTCACTTATAAACCCGACATTTACATCAAACAATAACCAGATAAATACACAAACGGAAGTGAGCAGAGGAAATAAGGTCAGTGATTGAATATGTAACTGAACTGATGTTAATGTTGTAACTCTGCTAAATAAACATCCTGAAATACTGAGGTCATGAGTCCAACACTTGTCACTGACACAAAACAGTACACAACAAGAACAGAGGCAGAAAAATCACACAACTAACTAGCAACTAACCAGCAACTAACTAGCAAAGAACGAAACAAAATAAAACGAATGTCACTGCACCTCAGCTCAGGAACAAATGTTCTCACAGTGAAGAGAAAGGTGCTAGAAGGTCTCTGATCAGTGTCCCTGAAGTGTCAACATGGGCTCATCATGTTAACACAAAGTCCTGTTGATTCTCTGGTCTCTACATTAACACATCTGCTGTTGCAGATCAGTTGTATAAAGACACAGAAAACTAAAACTGCCAAAAAGAGATCAGAGGTAACTTTGAGTTTACTACTTTTTTTTAGGTTTCTGATGTTTCTAGTGGGAGAATTACGTTAGTGCTGTTCATCATGATTCTTTCCAGCTCAGAGCTTCATGTTCTGTTCCACATGTTGATGAACTGTTTGATCCTGAAGGTGTAGAGCTCATGAGGATACAGTGTCTGCACTAACACATGGATCAAACCTTGATCAAACAGATAAAATCAACACATAAACCACATAAAAAACAGCCCACACATCAGTTACAGTGCTGTGAAAAAGCATTTGCCCTGATGATTTTATAATATTTTGAATATTCCACAAAAATAACCTGAGTAAAAACAAAGGCAGGTTTTAAAAGATGATTTCATTAATTAAAGGAATAATTTGTCCAAACCTGCCTGAACCTGTGTGAAACAGTAACTGTCCCTTAACCTAATGACTGTAATCAAGTGTTAACTGACAATGAGACTCTCTCATCACTGTTTTAATTCAGTCACATCGAGCATGAAGAGTCTGTTTAAGGTCACATCACAGCACTGCAGAACCTTAATCTAGCTGTTCTGATCCAGAACCCAAGTGCTCTTGAGCCTGAGGTCACAAACTGATGGTCGGACATTCTCCTTCAGGATTTTCTGGTAGAGTCAGAATTCATGGTTCCATCGGTTCTGTCACGTCGTCCAGGACGTTTCAGTTCTGTCTTTGGACATCTCAGCACCTTCGTCTCAGACACACTGGGGATTGTCCCTCCATCCACTGCCCCACTATCAAGACAACACTCGTAGTTTGTCAATAGAGAAGAGGAGAAACTGGAAAGTGAGACAGAGTGATCCACCTTAACGTTAAAAGCCTGACTGTATGATGAGTCAGTGAAAACTCAACTCCCACAGGCCATAAATAAGACATCGCTGCTGCTAAAAATGCTCACACGCCTGCACTTCTGTCTCAGTGAGGACACTGGGATTGAATCCACTTCCTACAGTCTCCCACCAAAACCATCACAAAATAAATGTCTGACCCAACTAACGCTGACCTTCACCCTCTTCTAACATGTGAAGTCCTCACATTAAAACTAAAACCACATGGTTACAGAGATGGATGAGTGAAGCTACACCACCTTGTTTCTCAGTCGTACTCCAGAGGAGCACTGTAGTACTTTAACTCTATTAGTGCTACTCTGGCTAATAATAGCTGTTATTAATAACATGAAATATAATAAATTATTGAAGGATAAGATCTTTGACCTCTGAGAGAAATTCACAAACAACTGTGACTGATCTAAAGTCGATAAAAACACCTGCAGCATTAAAGTGATCCACAGTTCAAAGCATCGATATAAAACATTAACATAATTATGATCATTCTGATTAAAACCTTCACTTTCGGTACTTAAGTATATTCCATTCAGAATAATTTGGTATTTTTACTCAATATTAACGTGTCTTTAACTTGTACTGCATACACTACACTACACTACACTACACTACACTACACTACACTACACTAACAGGTACTTTGACAGCGTCTGATCCAGATCCCTGATCTGATCAGGAGATTAATCAGGTGCCGTGACTCTGCTGAACAACATCTGCCTTCCCACTCAGCAACACAACCATCTCCATGTTACTTTAAGGTTTTAATATTTAATATTTGTTCATGTGATGACAAAATGAATCCTGTTATTTTGACACAGACACCCGACGTCAGGAACATGTGCCTCACAACATCCTGACACAAGACTAAAGGATCCACGACTGTGTTATCTGACACAGCGACCGTCTCATCAGACAGCAGCTTCAGTCGCAGGCTGATGGCTGAAGTGTGTACTTGTGGTGTAATTAATGGTTAACGGTTGTAGCAAATGGCTGCACAGTTGAATTCAGTGGAAAAGGTTCTTCTGATGGAGGGTGAGCTTGAAGAATCTGCTGGGAGAACTAATCCTCTTCATAATTAACATGTATGAAGAAGGTCAGAGGCTCAAACTGATTTAACAGCTCATCGTAGGAGGTGGTGCAGGGAGAAGCAGAAGACGTTAGCATGAGTGTATCAGCAGAGCAACTGTGACTCAACACACACAAATGGGCTGAGGAGGGACGGGATCTGCAGCCGTGTTTGAAAACAAGTTTTTACCAGACTAAAGGTTTAGCAGAGTGGTTCTAATGCACGACAAGATGTTTATCATCACCAGGTAGTTGGACAAATACAAAAATGTATTTGTCCACTTGAACTTTTCCACATTTTATCATGTTACAACCACA
The DNA here is from genome assembly GCA_900302695.1 of Helostoma temminkii. Classification (NCBI taxonomy): domain Eukaryota; kingdom Metazoa; phylum Chordata; class Actinopteri; order Anabantiformes; family Helostomatidae; genus Helostoma; species Helostoma temminkii. The sequence continues at coordinate 36,864 of OMLM01008146.1, forward strand.
AACTTTAAAGTATTTTATTGGGACTTTGTGTGATCGACCAACACAAAATATCTAATATGTGGTTTCTTCTCCTTTTTTTCGACATCCAGCAGCTGCTGTGAACGTAATTGTAACCAGTCACATGACACATATCATGTGAAGTTAAAGTTGTTCTGACATATTACTAACCTTAAACAACAGCTGTTCTCCAGTGTTTCTGACTGTTTTAAAAATGTTTTACACCATCCACCATTTTGATTCAACTTTAAGAAGCGACTGTTTGATCAAACTCCTGCCTCAGTGTGGAGACGCTCTTACAACAAATGCTCAAATATACAAATAATAAATAAACCAGTGATGTCAACATGTTGACTCTTCTAAAGTGAGACAATTTAGATCCAAGTCTGAAGACTGTGAGACACTGTGCGAAGACCACAGTACAAAATAAACCGTTTCATATCATGTTAGTGGATTTGTAGGAACAATACATAATAATAAATACATGAATAAACAATGAGAATGTATAAATAATATAAATGCCACGAAACAGCCGATCGAAAGCACTTTAAAAAAATACCTGCAGGATCTGAGATGTGAGGAACCTGGAGCAGTGATTAGTTTTACAGAGGCTTCATCATGTATGATAATATGTATATTAGAAAAGTAATAACAGATTCATATTAACAACAATATCAGCTTCAGAAATGTGTTTACATTTTCTGCTGTGATTTAACTCAACAACACAAGATGTTGAATTAATCTGAGAACGAGGAGCGAACGGTGGAGGGTTTAATATAAACTGTTCCTGCAGCTGCCCCGAAGCTGCTCCTGCATTATTAAATACTGCAACTCTATTACGGGCTCGGTCTAAACACTGGGAGGATGGATGGATGACGAGGGATCTATGCTGTACACAGAAAGTCTAAAGGAGGAAAGACTGAAGGCTGGAAGGAAACAAGTGTGTAGAAGGAAGCAGAGAAGTAAGGAAGAATGATTGCAAAGGGAAAATATAGTAGGAAATGGAAGTATACACTGAAGGAAGGATAGCGGTGTAGAGGGAAGTGAGAGAGGAGGAAGGTTTAGAAGGAGATATAGGAGGAGAAAATGGTGTATGGATGTGAGCTGTAGAAGGAAATTTCTTCCTGTACATCCTTTTTTTCTAGTCTGTACCAAAGAATGATTATGAAAGAAAATAGGGCTGGAAAGAAAAAGAAAGAAGAACGATGCACGACAGGAAATACAGAGTCAGAAAATGGAAGATGAAGGGATGCTAGGAAATAAAGAAAAGGCGAACAGAAGGAGGCACCGAAGAAAACAAGGAGGTATGAAAGGAACAATGTGTGGACATAGAAAACTAGGACACGCAGACAAACACAAGGTCAAACTGGAGGTAGATAAGCTGTGAGGAGTTTAGAGTAAGGAAAGAAATAAGGATGCACAGAAGGAGAGAAGGAGCTTTGGAAGGTGTGAACAAATCTGCAGATAAATAAGATGAAAACAAACAGGAGAAGACAATATAAAACAACATGAGGAAGAAAAAAGAAGAATGAGGTACTGAAGACAATAAGGAATCAAGCAGTCAACTGCACATATGAGGGAGGAAGGAAAGGAAATATGGAAGGAAAGGAGGTTTAAAAACAAGACAAGAAAATATGGAAATATAAAGGAAATGAAGGTGTAGAAGAAAAGCAGGAGGTTTAAAACACTAGGACAGAAAAGTAAGAAGTGTAGAAGGAGAAGGGATAAAAAGATGCATGAAAAGAGAAGAAGTTAGAGAAGGAAACAGGTTCTGAAGGAGGAAATAAGTAGGAAAGAAGGAGGTATACATGTAATTAAGGAGATATGAGACACGACATGAAAGAGAACGGAAGGAGCAGAGGAGCAGAGGAGGAGCAGAGGAGGAGAAGAGGAGGAGCAGAGGAGGAGCAGAGGAGGAGAAGAGGAGGAGGAGCAGAGGAGGAGAAGAGGAGGAGCAGAGGAGGAGAGGAGAGGAGGAGGAGCAGGGACACAGATTAGAAAGAGTGAATGATTGAAAGAAGAGTTTCCACACGTTGTGTATTCTGGTCACAGGGAGTTCTGACAGATTTACTGAGGCGAGGACGACACAGGAGCAGCTACTTTACATTCCTCCCTGTCCGGCAGTCGACACCACCTCCACACAGCTCACAGCTTTATGTGTGCAAATATTTCTGTGGTGTGAGACACAGAAACACAGAAAACCAGCAGCAGGTGTAAACATTTAGCATTAGTACGGTTAGAAACGTTCCAGGCTGTTTAGTAAAGGAGGTAGTTCCTCAGCACGACCACGAGTTCTGAACGGGACCATGAAGGTTCTGAACGTGACCATGAAGGTTCTGAACGTGACCATAAAGGTTCTGAACGTGACCATGAAGGTTCTGAACGTGACCATAAAGGTTCTGAACACAGAAAAGAAACACAAAGCTGACAATAGACTTCATGCAGATATAAACAGATGTTTATAACTAATTAACCACTAAAATGACTCAATGAAAACAATGATACAGAGTCAGTGAAACAGGTGTGTTTCCGTCAGGCTGTGCGGAGGTGGACTGTGTCCAGGTGCCTGCTGTTTATAAACTGTTTCACAAAAGCTTCTGAATTTCTAGATTAAGAAGCACAGCTGTTTATCGTATTGTTGAACTTCTAATATGGAGGGTTGTTAACTCAGTGTTTGTGTAAACTATAAATAACTGTTGATTTTATGATGCCAAGATCCAGGACCAGAGAACCGTCCTAAACCCAAACATGCACTGACTCATGCTAAATGGTAGCGAGAAGGAAACTCGTTTTTGCAACAGGTGCATGAACATGCTTGTTGTGATCACTATGTACAGTGATTATTTCTATACGTTTGTTTGTTGTTGAAACTAAACGTTAGCTGTTAATGTTAGCATGCGTTAGCTTTAGCGGTTAGCTCACTAATTAGTAACAACAACAAAAAGATCTAATAAATGACACATTGACTTTTATCTTTAGAACAAAGCTTCAGTTGATCCAGACCCTGACTTAGTTCTAGTCCAGAAAAGAGTTGGTGCCAGGTTGGAACCAGTTTTCCTCAGAACTGGTGGAAACGCAGAAGGTTCAGTATGTGGGAACCTGACGTGCACCTTCCCACTGCGGCTCCATTACACCCACGTCTCTCTGCACATCCACACTCTGAACAACACAGATCAACATCAAACTGATCAACTTTAATCAGGAATCAAATCTACCATCAACTTTACTGAGCGTCTGAAAA
>OMLM01008146.1:52320-63562 GCA_900302695.1 Helostoma temminkii
CCGTTTTGAGAATTTCAGCAACATAAACTGATGACAGGGATAAGACTACAAACTCTTACAATGATATCTGAGCAACAGTAAGAGACAAATAGCAGCAGGAAGGACAAAGACAAAGCTTCAGGAAACATTCATTCATTCATTCAGCTTCTGAACCGCTTAGTCTCCACAGGGGTCACGGGTGTGCTGGAGCCTATCCCAGCTGGCATACGGGCGAGAGGCAGGGTACACCCTGGACAGGTCACCAGTCTATAGCAGGGCCACATATAGACAAACAACCATTCACACTCTCACTCACACCTACGGGCAATTTAGAGTCAGAAACAGACTTTTTAAGTGTAATTAGTTTTTTGTTGTAAAATAGATTTTAGTGAAACTAGCGTCAGTTTTAAGTATAATTATAATTTCGAAAGTCTCTGATTTGGCTTCTCTGCAGTGTGTTTGCTGCAGGATGAGACAGAAGAGAAGCTGAAGCAGCAGAGAGGCCGACAGCTGCAACATCAACAGAAGCTCATCAGGTAAAACAGCAAACAGATGTTTGAAATAGCATTTTCAACAAAATGGCTTTAGATAATATAATGATTAATACATGCTCCTTGATTAGGGTTTGAGAAGGAGCTATGTAACCCTGATCCTTGTTAGTTACTGAGTCATTAAATATCACACTTTTACTGAAAAAGACATTTTTCAAATTCAGGTTTGTCCATGAACTCTTATGACCCATAGACATGTTTGTTGAAACAGCGCCCCCATGGCAGCAGGAGTCTGTTGAAATGGCACCTGTTTGGTCCCAGACACCAAAGTGGAAGCTGGTGTAAGAAGATATTTCATCCACAAATGTTACACCGATGTAAATGTAGTAGTGTTGTTGGGTTTAGGCACAAAATAGACACCTGGTTTAGTAAAATGTTGTGGTTTGGCTTCCTTAGACTTAAAGGACAGAACAACATACGAAAACGTCATCAATCAATGGACATTTGTTTCACACCAGAGTTGAACTCCAGTTTCATGTGGAAGTCCTCTGATTTGCTTACCCAACCATCCTCCCTAACCTCCCTGCCTGCAAACATTTAAATACCACGTGAATGTGGGATATTTACTACAGTTGCTTGATGTAACCCAATCAGAATCAGAATCTGCTTTAGTTGGCCGAGCATGCAGCACATGCAAGGAGTTGGTTTTGGCAGATGTTGACACTCTGGTACTAAATTTACAGTAAATACAATATGTGTGTAACAAAACAGATAAATACAACAAACAATGTGTGTTTATATACGATTTACAAAAGTGCATTAATGTATCCCATGCAAAGGATACAAATACTGTATGTAGCAATGCAGACAATAATCAGTATTGTTTTGTTTGAGTTTAAAGCTGTTAACAGTTTAGTAAAGTGATTGCACTGCAAAGAAACTATTCCGGTGCCTGTTTGTGTATGTGTGTGTTTGTGATTCTGAACCTCCTGCCAGACGGCAGGAGTTCAAATAGTCAATGTCCTGGGTGAGTGGGGTCTCTGATGTTGGCTGCTCTCTTCTTGGTTCTGGAGGTGTACAGTGAGAAGAGCAGTGGAAAGAGGACACATCCCTGTGGGGTGCCAGTGCTGACTGTCTTAGAGTCAGATCTGATCTGCCCCAGCCTCACCTGCTGGCTTCTGTCAGTCAGGAAACTGTTGATCCACCGACATGTAGCAGGACACACACTCTCTCTGACAGCTTAGTGCAGAGGATGTCAGGGATAATTGTGTTGAACGCTGAGCTGAAGTCCGCAAACAGGATCCTGGCGTAGGTCCCTGATTGGTCCAGGTGTTGCAGGATGTAATGCAGTCCCATGTTGACTGCATCATCCACAGACCTATTTGCCCTATAGGCAAAGTGCAGGGGGTCCAGCAGGTGTCCTGTGGCCTTTTTCAGGTGGGCCAGCACCAGACGTTCAAGGGTCTTCATAACCACAGATGTCAGTGTGACAGGCCTTTAGTCATTTGGTCCAGTGATGGTGGGTTTCTTAGGGACAGGAACAATTGTTAAGCGTTTTAAGCAGGAGGGAACCTCACACAGCTCCAAGGACCTGTTAAAGAGCTGTGTGAAGACAGGATGGTGAAACAGCTGGCTCACCTGCTCCTCTGTGACCTGCAGAAATGTGGCACCAGGGGGAAGGAGGGTGCTGATGGCTGCAGGACTGGTGGGGCTGCTGCAGAGTGGAGTGGAGTCGTTTGTTTCCTCTGAATCCTTTGGGCTTTGTTGGCTTCAGCTCAAGGGTGCAGTCTCCTGCAGCTGCTGTTACAACCTATACAGTGTGTACAGTGTGTACTAATTACTGTGTGAGTAGCCTGCTGGAAGTTGTTTCCTTGTAGCCATGGAGGTGGTCTGGTAGAGTTCTACAGGTTTAAACCCAAATCTTTGGTAACTCCTACAGGTGGAATACAGGTAATACCATTAGTCTCTGGAGCCAGGACAAGTACCAGCACCTGCCTTTTACCAACAGGTGTCAAAGTTTACTCTCATTGTGTCATTGTTGCAGATGGCGCGTGTTTGTCGACGGCGCTCCAGAGTGTGTTGACCTGAACAGTCTGTCTGAACTCGGGCCGAACCTCAGCTACACACACAAGAGGTGAAATTACACTTTTAAAACACATTGTAACTGAAATCTGGTCAGTGTGACACAGAAACAGAGACACTGCGTTTATTTCTTTGTCCTTAGTTCAGCTTCTAACGTGCACTACCTGAAAGGCTTCAACGCACGAGCAGAGGCCTGGACGAGTTTCACAGAGATGGAGACGGTTTTCATTCACAGTGGACACCAGAACAGGGTTGCCAGTAAGAAAATAAACAATGCTCATTCAAACCAAGTGTCTTCCAGATACAAGTGAAGGGCATTTCCAGGTGGTTATGATTTTCTAGAGCCATTTTCACAGACGCACATTTCCACACTCTGGACTATCTCCGGGTGATCAGGTCCAGACTTTACTCTGAGTTGCACTTTCACATGCAGCACCCACCCGGACATACTCCATTAGAAATGCGTTGACACATCAGGAGAATTAGTCTGTTTGATTTTAGTTTGTGTAGAGAGAGCAGGAGGATCGATGTGGTACAAAAAGTTAACCGTGGAATGATTGGAAACGATACATAATGCTTATAACTTCATATAACTTATGAAGGAGAGAAACGGCAGAAAGTATGAGAAATATCTCCTATATTTAACAGTGTTGTGCTGAAGAATCACCGGCTGTGTTCACACCCAGACTCACATGGACATTACGCTAGGGGGCTGGCAGGAGAAAGCCCGTGTGATGTGGCGTGGGTTGACGCAGGTGTTTGCATTCACACATGCAGCTCACCCAAATAAAGTCTGGAGAGAGTCTGAAGTCCAGCGCTTGTGTGAAAGGAAGCTTGTAGAAAATCTGCTTTCTAGCTTTGAAGTCATATTAGCTGTCAGATGATGATTGCACTAATGAAACTTAGATCTTTTGGCTTTCGTTTTATTTGATTTATTTTTTTCATTACAGTTTTTATTTGACAGTGCAACATAAATGTAAAGTGCAGTAAAAGGTGTATCGATGCTTCAGGTTTCAGCAGCACAGCTTAATAGAGTTGAACAGTGACAGTTCTTGTGCCTGATAAGTGGTTTGTATTTTCTCTGTCAGGGTTCGTTAAGGATCACTGGATGGAGGACTGGTATTTTGGCTACCAGTGTCTGAACGGCTGCAACCCTCTGCTGCTGCATCAGATTCGCGTCCTCCCTCCAAACCTGTCCGTCACCTCTGACATACTACAGCCTTTCCTACCTGAAGGCTCCTCCCTCGATCAGGAGCTACAGGTGCTTGTCATCCTCTGACTTCCATCTGTTCTCTCCTGCCAACTGTGCCTTGATTCGAGCCGCTGTGTCTTTATGTTCTGTAATGTGACAGAAAGGAACTATTTACCTGCTGGACTACGAGATCTTGGACGGGCTCCCAACCAATGTGATCAATGGAAAGCAGTCGTATTTGTCTGCTCCCTTGTGTCTTCTCCACCTGAACCAGCAGGGACAGATGGTCCCCATCGCCATCCAGGTGAGCTCCAGCTCGTTTGATACAGGTGGTGCAACTCAAATGTTATGACACCATTCAATGGCCATTATGACCCGCAGTTTCTGTAGCAGCCAACAACACCTACCAGAAGGCCAGGAGGTACATACACTGTCCTGTGGGGTAAGGTGGTGACCTCTAGTGGCTGTAGGAAGTATGACAGAAGCAACAGAGACTGAAGGCTACAAAGCAGGACTTTGAATTGAGATGCAGTAGTTTGTTTCTGGACTTAAGTCCTTATTTTAATCTAAACCACGCTCTTTACCTAAACCCCAGGTGACCAGGAGCTGGTTTAGGTCCCTGCTAACTCATAGCTGTGGTAACAGTCATTGAACAGTGCGATAGCATCAGAAGATGGTGTGCTGGTGAAGTGGAAAGAAGTTTTCTTTGACTCTCTTTGACTGTCTGTCTGTTTCATATCTGGCAAACATTACTGGGTGTTGAAATGTTACTGGAAGGGAAAACACGGGCTTCTTTACACTTTCTTGAAAAACTTCCTTTTCAAATGTACCTTCAGATATCCTAATACTCTCCTGGACACCTGTCTTCCTCCATGTGCGCGCTATTTTAGTATTTGTAGTTATTTGTAGGGTCTTTACTTTATTTTGAAGTCATCAACCAGTTTATGTATGTTGCAGCTGCAGCAGACTCCAGGACCTCAGAACCCGGTCTTCCTGCCCTCTGATCCAGGCTGTGACTGGCTGCTGGCTAAGATGTGGGTTCATAATGCAGACTTCCAGTGTCACCAGTTAATCTCCCACTACCTGAGGACTCACATGATGGCAGAGCTGGTCTGCGTGGCCACAGTGCGACAGCTGCCACAGGTTCACCCACTGCACCAGGTACAATGAGTATCGCACCGGTTCACCTGTAGAACTTCAGAAAACTCAGTGGTCACGTCTGTAGTTACATCATTTGTTCAAGTAAAAATGATCAAACTCATTTTAAAAATATTAAAACGCATCAAAAATGTCTTCACAACTCAGGAGGTTCTGTTTGTTGTGGCCAGGTCCTGCATGTCCATAAGTCCTGCTGTCTACCGGATCGGTTTCCTTAAACTCTTTCCCTGTTCTCAGATCCAGCTGCACACCTGTTCTCCATTCCATATTACCTGTCCTGCCCCACCCAACTACAAACCTGTTCTCTATTTCCCTCATCAGTTTCTTGTTGCCTCCATGAAGACTTTTGTCAACCAATCTGTGGCCTGTGTCATGACTCCTGCCCTGGTCCTGCTGTCTGCCCTCTATCCTTTCCATAGTTTCCATAATCCCCCCTGTTGCTAACCACCTGACTCCGTCCAGCTCACCTGCTCGTCATCACCTTTTTATTTCCTCTTCGGTGCTTTTGTTTGTGTTTTCAGCTGTTACTTTCTGCGTTGAGGTCACTGTTGTTTCGCTGATTGTTTTCTTTGTGATCAGCTGCTGATGCCACACGTCAGGACGTCGCTACAGATCAACTTCGGAGCCAGAGTGTCTCTGCTGGCTCCTAATGGGGTGTTTGATAAGGTACAGCGTCCAACCTTCTAAAGGGCTTATGAGAAGTAGTGAATGGTTAATAAATTCATCAGGAGCAGTCTTTGTGTTACCAGGTTGTGTAATTTATCATGTAGACCTGATGATCACCTGGAAAACAGCAAATCAAATCAAATCCCAAATTAGCCTCTTGTGGCTTAAAAAACGTGTCAGACGTTGACATCCTGTTCTTAGATCCTTGAATCAGAGAAATTAAAACCGTTCACAGTGAACGAATCCTTCTGCCTGGTCCGTTGTATTTGTTATTGAATCATCTTGTAGCTTATACAAAGAGTCTGGTCCCTGTTGATCTGTATTTAAAGTCTAAAATGAGAACGAGTAAATGTTGAAGTTTCCATTCTGTCGGTTGAATAAAGCTCAGCTGCGTCCGTGTTTCAGGATTATTTCTAATGTGTCTACTACCACGTTGTAATAAATGTTAATAAATATTAATAAAGGTTGTAACGTTTTCCAGGAATGTCCACAACCTGACAACCCAAACTGTGCTTGTGTCAGTGGCCTATTAGCTGACAGCTGATATCTGCAGTGTTAGTAAACGTTATATTTACATTAATAGAGGAGGTCTAATCTGGTTTGGTCTCGCTTCTCCAGGCGGTGGGCTGTGGATTGGATGCGCTGCCTCTGTTACTGTCCCGGGCGACGCAGAGGATTTCTTATGGGTCTCTGTGTGTCCCTGATGACCTGCGTGACCGCGGTGTGGACAAACTGCCTCAGAGCTTCTACGCCCAGGATGCACTGCGGGTCTGGAATGCGCTGCACAGGTAAACAAACACACCTGAACACATTAGTCCACCTGCTTGGGGCTGAAGGTCTCATCCTCCGAAGCAGAGCAGAATCTAACTGTCCTATATTACTGTTATTACTGTTCACATTCACAATTAAAACTCAAACTCATCTTAAAAACTATTTTCTGTTTACAACAATGTAACACACTCGCTCGCGCCCAACAGAAAACACTGAAACATTCTTGAACACAAGCGTTAACAGACATTCACTAATCCTCTTACTGTATTAAATCCACAACATGAGGATCCTCACATCATTTTCTAACTCTGTGTAGCAGCATGTAGCTCAGTTGGTAGGGCAGTCGTCTTTTAACCCAAGTTGGCAGGTTTGATTCCTGGTCCTCCTGTGGTTACATGCTGAGGTGTCCTTGAACAAGACACCAAAACCCCTGACCCTTGGTGCCTTAAAGGGGCAGCCCGTCCAAAATGAATTTCCCCACTGTGGGACTATAAGGGTTCCATTCTTCTTCTTCAACTCTGCTAAATATTTAAACAAACCCGTTTCACTGATGCACAACCTTCACCCAACATTAAGACGACGCATCGATTATTATCTTCTAAACCTCCTCCATCATCACATCCACACGCTGTGAAGGGTTCTGCTTTAGTCCCGAGGTTTAGAGCCAGAAAACCTTGTTAATGGAGCAATGAGTTCTTCATTAGAGGATTTAGACCATGAGAGAGAGAAGTGAGGAGGGTCTGAAGCCTGCACCTCAAGGACATTAAGACACATCTGCTCTGGCTTCTGGTAGTTTCACACTTAACTACGTTTCTTGAGATGAGATCAACTGTATTTTTTTTTGCCTTGTGCAAACAAATTTAATTTCATTATCTTTGTGAGGACGTTTCAGACGGTGCTCACGACTTCAAAGGGCATTCTGAGGCCTAAGACTTGGTTTTAGGGTTTAAGGGTTAAGGTTAACATAAGATTTAAGTTAGGATGAGAAACTGTGGAATGAATTATGTCAAAGAGTGTTTAATGAAACGTGTGCGTGTGTGTCGCAGGTTTGCAGTCAGCTGGGTGAATCTGTATTACAGTGGAGACAACGAGGTGGAGCAGGACTCTGAGCTTCAACACTGGCTCACTGAACTCAACACACACGGCTTCATACACAACTCCAGTGAGTTTGTTCGTATCCTGTTTGTTTCCGTTGATGATGCATCGTAGCTGACAGTGACTCAGTGTCTCCTCCTGTGTCCTTCAGGTTTCCCTCAGGTTTTACACACCAAAGCTGAAGTGTCCAAGTTTGTCACCATGATCATTTACAGCTGTTCGGCTCTACACGCTGCTGTTAACTTCTCCCAGGTGAGTCTACAGGATGCTAAACCTGCAGCTAACAGTCCATTAGCTATTTACCAACTGTTTTAGTTTAGTATTTAGTTGATTAACTCGGTTAAATTAGAAGCTGGAGCTTTTATTTAATCGGAAATCTATGAATGAATGAATCAATTCAAAGTTCAGCTTTCACCTTATTATTTTAAGGTGCAGCCCTTTGGCCTTCTGAAACACAGATGACCTACACTCTGTGCTGTCACTGAACACATCAAACACACACGGCAGGACAGGCTGCTCACACACACATCATAAACACAGTTTTAGGTCTGAAGACGAATGAACCAGATGATGAACCAGATGGACACGTTTTATTCTGATGAAACACAAACATCCAAGTGCCTGTTGGACCTGGTTTCTAAACAGTTCCAGGGTAGATGCATCAAGGTTTGATTGACTTTATGCACAAAGACACAAAGACAGCGGCTTTAAGGGTCACAGCACAAGACTTCAGTTAGGATAAGTTAACAGATGAAACAATCACAATCGTCATCATCAGTGTGTCTCATAATAACATCAGGGGCTCGCTAAGCGTCGCTTAGACATAAATATAAACAGTTCAATAATAAACTGATCACATAATATTATTTCATATATATTTTAATTTTGAAGAACTTCATAGTGAAGTTTATCAGCGTGTGCAGTTTGATGAGCTCTGTCCTCTGCCTGTGTCCTCCAGCTGGACTTCGCTCTCTGGATACCCAACTGTCCGACCTCCATGTTGCGTCCTCCTCCGCAGGTCAAGGGCACGGTGACCGAGGACGACCTTGTGTCATTCCTGCCGGACGTGAACGTGACCTGTCGCGTGCTGATGTCGCTGGCTCTGCTGTCGCAACCCGCTGTCGACTTTGTGAGTCTCCGCATGCGCTGTGGTCCACGCTTCTATTTATCCTCAGACTGCCGTTATCCAACCAGTGCCCTAGAGCCTAGTACCTGAGACTATATTATGATCATGTAGATTTAACCTGCGCTGTTCTGGGGCAGCTTTGTTCCCTCAGTAATCCAGCCTCGTAGAGAACCTTGACTGGACTGAAACCTGTGTCTCCCCCTACAGGTTCCTCTGTGTCACTACAGGGAGCCCATCTTCAGAGACGGCGCCCACCGCAGGCTGGTGGAGGAGGTGCAGGCGGAACTCGAGGCCATTTCTAACGACATCACAAAACGCAACGCTCAGCTGGAGCTGCCGTACCCTTACCTCTGTCCTAGGGACATCGACAACAGCGTCGCCATTTAATGAATTTGGTTCTGCAACATTGTCCAACAACAAGAACGATTATTTCATTTGAATCCAGTAAAAACAGCGGTATGAGATTTTTATTGGTCTCAATGTTCAGTTTTTATTTAGACGTTTCACTCGTTTTCGCATCATCATTTTTAACTACTGACAAAATCAGTGTGGAAATTAACATAATGCAGTGAATGAATCATGAATTTGATTCATATTGTAATTATAAACCCTCCAAAACAAACAAGTCTGACAGGCTTTAGTTTACTGTTGTAAAAAGCCAGTTACAGAGAACTGAAAGCTAATGGACTGTTAGCTGCAGAAAGCGATATCACCTACCAAAGTTTTAACTATATGTGTTTGCTTTCCATGCAGTTTACAGTGAAATCACGTATTTGACAATAAATAAATCCAAACCTCTGCAGCCGTCTCTTTGATTTCATTAACATAAAACATACAAACCAACAGTAACTTGGGTGCAACACCAGTCATCTACCCCATGTGTGAATGTGGCTGTACAGACAGTTAAAGGCACATTTGTCTAAAATGAAACCCAATAATACATCAATGGCACAGAAACGACAAAAACAGTGTGCTAAAGTGTGCTTGCCTTGTTTTTAGTCAGTGAAGTGTTTACATTTTAATATTTCCTGGGAGCACTGTACTAAACGCTGGTGCGTTAGCTACAATGCTCATGCTGCTAGTAGCTTTATCAGTAATCTAGCTATATCTGCATGCTAATGTCTGCCTGTTAAATAGGTGGTCTGTATTTATAAGGGTGGTTTATTAGTGTACGGTTTGGGATATTAGAGATAAAGGCAGGGATTGGCTGCTCCCATGAAATGTCAGCGTTAATCACAGAAGGGGAACAAATGAAAATCCAGTAGTTCCTGATATAACCTCAGTCTAGACCAATGAAACTGTAACTCTACTAAAAAAACATGCTAAAAAATAATATGTAGCTACATTTGACGTCTAGAAACACGTTTGATGGAACCGGTTCGGAATATGTTTTTTTAATGGTTTTTAATTTGTCATATTTCACATTAAACGTGTCAGTGAAGTGTTGAAACCTGTTGATACTGATTGTAAAGTGAACAATAACACTGAAACATGTGACCAACTACATTCAGTGGTACAACTTTCTAATCAGGCACCATTTTTATAAACTAATTTACTGACTGTTGATAAATGACTTACTAATGCTTCATTGATCCATCATAAGCCGTGGATAAGAACACGTGAGCTACAGTTCTCCCGTGCAGCAGTGGACAGATAAGTGGTTTTCTCGGTCGTTCCAAACCAGGCTTCGGTAATAATGAACCATCAGTAATAATGAAGTTCATCAACTCTGCACTGATAAATGTTAAATGTCGTCATGACCTATGGGTCATAAGTAAAAAAGCTGCTTTCAGACATGCATTTAAACCCTGAACTAATCTAGATATTACCAGGATAAAGAACACAAATATCCGAGTCAGGCGGTCCAGAGATTACTCAGACTAAATTCTAGTCTCCCAGTCCAGATAATGTTGGAGAGTCATGTTTTACTTCAACACAGCAAAATATCCAGACCTGATTCTCCTGGAGTTTAGAAGTGACCACAGCTTTAATCACTGAAATACTTTACAATAATTAATAGTTTTTTATGTCTTATAATGATACGCATCATGTGGCCGGATGTGGCTAATAAACAGCCCTGTTAGTGAAGTTTCTCAGGCAATGTCAACACAGCAGATGTTTAATAGATAGCTAACCATCTTAAGGTCAGCGAGAGTACCAAACTAAAGTGATCCTAGTTTCAGTTGGCTAATCTTGTTAGCATCAGCAACACCTGTTCTGACCTTTAGATTTCGTTAGCTTAGCATGTTGCTATTCTGAGTTGTGCAAAAAGTTGACTGGCTCATGACAAGAAAATAGTCTAAGCAGTATATTTACTTCAAGACCTAGCTTTTTTTGTTACTGGTTATCATATGTGTTACATCGAAGGAAGTTTGATGTTTCGTCTGCTGGTTCGTTATCTGATTTAAATTAAATTAAATTTAATGCTGCCTCCTTGATAAAGAGTCAAATCATGATCACTACTACAGCAACTACAGGAGGTCAAATCTTACTGGCGCTTTTAATGATTTATAACTGATCTATAAAACATCAGCTGATGATTTATGAACTAAACTCTAAATGGTGCCCTGTGAGAAAATCTCAGCTTTGGATAATACAGAAACATTATAATACATCGAGTTAAATATTTCAGTCCACTGTTTCATGAAGGAAAGCTTGAGTTTCCTACAGTGTCTCGAGGGA